>PVLC010025375.1:0-23724 GCA_004027655.1 Graphiurus murinus | reverse complement strand
AAAAAAAAAAAAAAAAAAAAAAAAAAAAAAAAAAAAAAAAAAAAGGGCAAGGTAGAATTAAAGCAAGAGTGTCTTTTAGCCAGGAAACCCAATATACCAAAAAGGAAATAAAACTTTTGTGTGTGGTACTGGGGATCAAACCCAGGACCTTGTGCATACTAGGCAAATCCTCCTCCCTAACACTATACCTCTAGCCAAGAAGGCAGTTTTTATTTTTTTGTGTGTGTAATACTGGGAATTGAACCCAGGGGGTTCGACCACTGAGCTACAACCCCCTACCGTTTTAACTTCCTCCTCATCCTCCTCCTCTTCCTCCTTCTTTTCTTTGTGGTACTAGGTATTGAACCCAGGGGCATTCTACTTCTTTTTTTGTGTGTGTGTGTGTGGTACTGGGGATTGAACTCAGGGGCATTCTACCTCCGAGCTAAACCCCCAGCCCTATTTTTTATTCTTTATTTTGAAACCGAGTCTCACTAAGTTGTGGAGTGCCTCACTAGGTAGCTGAGGCTGGCCTCGAACCCGGATCCTCCGGTCTCAGCCTCCCGAATGCTGGGATTACAAGCATGCGCCACCACGCCCGGCTGGCATTCTACTTCTGAGCTACACCCTCAAATATATTTTTGTTTTCCTTATTTTGAAATAAGGCTTCACTAAGTTGCTGAGACTGGCTGCAAACCTGTAATCCTCCGATCCTCTGGTCTCAGCCTCTCAAGTATGGGGATTTCAAGTGTGCACCTCCACACCCACTTTTTTTTTTTTTTTTTTTTTTTTGCGGTACTGGGGGTTGAACTCAGGGGCATTCTACCTCTGAGCTATACCCCCAGCCCTATTTTTTATTCTTTATTTGGAAACCGGGTCTCACTAAGTTGCAGAGTGCCTCACTTAGGTAGCTGAGGCTGGCCGAGAACCCGGATCCTCCAGTCTCAGCCTCCCGAATGCTGGGATTACAAGCGTGCGCCACCATGCCCGGCTCACATCCACTTTTTAGTGTTCTTGTTTTGTTTCATTTTTGTGTGTATGTGTGTGTGTGTGTGTGTGTGTGTGTGTGTGTGTGTGTGGTACTGGGGATTGAACCCAGGGGCATTTTACCTCTGCACTATACCCCAGACCTATTTTTTATTTTTATTTTGAAACAGGGTCTTGCTAGGTTAATGAGAATCTTACAACTTGCTGAGGCTGTCCTTGAACTTGTGATCCTTCTGCTTCAGCCTCCCAAGTACTGGGATTAAAGGCATGTGCCACCATGCCTGGTGTTTACTTCTTATTTTGAAACAAGTCTTGCTAAATTGCTGAAGTTGACTTTGAATGTGCAATCCTCGTCTCAGCCTTCCAAGCACTGAGATTATAGATGTGCACCACTGTACCCAGCCTAAAAACAAGACTTTTAAAAAATCTTTGAAATTTGAAGATAAAAATTGTTTCATGAATAACTGTACACACAGGTGGCTTTAACTTTATTCTAGAAAGCAACCAAGACCTATTACTCATGAATATAGGGCCATCTGGTGGTCAGAGCGAAAAATAGTCCAACAATGCAATCTAACCAAGTTTTGTCTCCTTTGGGGATCATTGTCTATTAGTCCTTTTTTATGTTTTTCACTGCTTCTAAATTTATGAGGAACCTCTCATCTACTAGACAGAGTGAGGGCCCTCCACACCCCAATCCCGTGGACCTAGTATTGATTTTTTGTTCTTTTCAGGGCCTAATGGATGCTAAGCAGGCATTCTTCCACTGAGCTATCACCCCAGCCTCTATTATAAGTTTGTCTTCCTTTCTTCCTTTCCTTCCTTCCTTCCTTCCTTCCTTCCTTCCTTCCTTCCTTCCTTCCTTCCTTCCTCCCTTCCTTCCTTCCTTCTCTCCCTCCCTCCCTTCCTTCCTTCTCTCCCTCCCTCCCTCCCTCCTCCCTTCCTTTCTTCCTTCCTTCCTTCCTCCCTTCCTTCCTTCCTCCCCTTCTTTCCTTCCTTCCTTCCCTTCCTCTCTCTCCTTCCTTCTTCCTTCCCTTCCTCCCCTCCCCTCTCCTCCCTTCCTTCCTTTACTGAAGATGAAACCCAGGGGCATTCTACCTCTGAATTACATCCCCAGCCCTTTTTTAATTTTTTTATTTATTTTTTGCTGTATTGGGGATTGAACCCAGGGGCATTCTACCTCTAAGCTACATCTCCAGCCCTATTTTTTTTTTTTTTTTTTTTTTGCAGTACTGGGGATTGAACTCAGGGGCATTCTACCTCCGAGCTACACCCCCAAGCCCTATTTTTTATTCTTTATTTTGAAACAGGGTCTCATTAAGTAGCAGAGTGCCTCACTAGGTAGCTGAGGCTGGCCTTGAACCTGGATCCTCCGGTCTCAGCCTCCCAAATGCTGGGATTACAAGCGTGCGCCACCACGCCCAGCTCTCCAGCCCTATTTTTTATTCTTTATTTTGAAACAGGGTCTCACTAAGATGTGGAGAGCCTCACTAAGTAGCTGAGGCTGGCTGTGAACCCGGATCCTCCTGTCTCAGCCTCCCAAGTACTGAGATTACGAGCATGCACCACCACACCCAGATCCTTTTTGATTTTTAAAAAAGATCTCGCTAGGTTGCTAAAGGCGTCACTAAGTTGCTAAGGCTACCCTTGAACCTGCAATCCTCCTGTTTCAGCCTCCCAAGTACTGGGATTACAGGTGTGTACTACCACGCCCGGCTCCTATTGTTAGTTTTGAACATTAATTCTCACAAATACTAGTTCACTAATTTAAAAAAGGCCTACACACCAAACTGCCTTTCTTCCAGTTCCTTCATTTATTTACTTTTTGCAGTGCTGCTGCTGAAACCAGGACCTCAAGGGGCTCTGTACTCTACTCAAGGGGCTCTGTGCTCAGTGCCGGGCAAGTGCTCTACAGCTGAGCTACACCCTCAGCCCCACCTTCAAAGATTTAAGATAAGTACAGTCATCTTGATCATTTAAAAGGAAATGTTAAAGCCAGGCATGGTGGCCCACGCTTGTAATCCCAGTAGTTGGGATTACTCTGCCTCAGCTGTCTCCAGTGGCAGAACAGTAGCTGTTACAGCAGGGGTAAAGGAAGAAGCAAACAGAACATGCCTTAAAAAGCTGTGTAAGAGCCAGGCATGGTGGTGCACGCTTGTAATCCCCAGCATTTGGGAGGCTGAAACCGGAGGATCTGGGTTCGAGGCCAGCCTCAGTTACTTAGTGAGACCCTGTTTAAAAATAAACAATAGGGCTGGAGGTATAGCTTGGAGATAGAATGCCCCCAGGTTCCATCCCCAGTACCACAAAAAAAAAAAAAAAAAAAAAAAAGCTGTGTAAGAGCTGGGCATGGTGGTGCACGCTTGTAATCCCAGTACTTGGGAGGCTGAGATAAGAGGATCTGGGTTTGAAGTCAGCCTCAGCCACTTAGTGAGGCTCTCTGCAACTTACTGAGACCCTGTTTCCAAATAAAGAATAAAAAATGAGATATAATATATATGCTTATATATTATATAAAATATATGCATATATATAAATATAAATGCTTGTGTATGTCTTTGAATGACGGGCTGGGTTGTAGCTCAGAGGTTGAATATCCCTGGGTTCAACCACAGAAAAAAGAAAAATTTTGGTTGAGGCGGTCATTAAATGAACAGGCCTATTTCCTGACACTATCTCTCTGGGTCCTGCTCTATCTATAAAATGGAAAGATCCCTTAACTCCTTCCTTTCTTCCCAGCAAACTGTTATTGAAATGGTTGTTCTTACTCTGCCACCAGCAGTGTGGTAGTTCCCAGGGCTCTATATTCTTACCAACACTTGGCAATGCCAGGCATTTTTATTTCCACCGCTCACCAGAATGGCATTTGGCTGTGGTTTTGATACACATTTCCCTGATGACTGAGGTTGAAACTTTTTTATGTTTTGTAATCACTGGAATGTCCTCTTTATGATGGGTTAATTCATGATTCAAGTCTTTCCCCCAGTTTTTTCTTTGTGTTTTTGTGGTACTGGGGATGGAACACAGGGGCATTCTACCTCCTAGCTACACCCCCAGTCCTATTTTTTATTCTTTATTTTGAAACAGGGTCTCACTAAGTAGCTGAGGCTGGCCATGAACCTGAGATTCTCCTGTCTCAGCCTCCCAAGTACTGGGATTACAAGTGCATGCCACCACACCCAACCAATACTTGTAGAATTTAAAGAATTGAATTCAGCTAAGCGTGGTAGTGCACTCCTGTAATCCAAGTACTTGGGAGGTTGAGGTGGGAGGATCACAGGTTGAGGCCAGCCTCAGCAACCTGGTGAGACCCTATTTCAAAATAAGAAACTAAAATAGGGTTGGGGTGTATCTCCAAGGCAGAATACCTCTGGGTTCAATTCTCAGGGCCAAAAATCGAATAAAATAAAACCTGTAATCCCTGGAAACTTCAGTATTTAAAAGCAAGCAAGTTTCAAAAATGTTCAAGTCCTCCACTCCCTTTTTGCCTTGCAAACTTACATATACTTACCTCCAGCCTCAGAAGAGGATCTGTTTTCTCAACTCAGGCCAACTGCTTCATCAGGCCTTCCATCTTCTCTGGAACCTTGGTTTAGCAATTATTATCCCCATTCTTTATTTATTTCGCGGTACTGGGGATTGAACTCAGGGACATTCTATGTCCGAGCTGCACCCACAATCCTATTTTTTATTCATTATTTTGAAATAGGGTCTAAATTACGGAGAGCCTCGTAAGTAGCTGAGGCTGGCCAGGAACCCAGATCCTCCCATCTCAGCCTCTCAAGTACCAGGATTACAAGTGTGCACCACCATGCCTGCCTCCCACTCTTATTTTCAACCTCCCCATTTTCTTTTCTTTTCTTTCTTATGGTACTGGGGATTGAACCCAGGGGCATTCTACCTCCAAGCTACACCCCAGCTCTATTTTTTATTTTGAAATAGGGTCTAAGTTGCAGAGAGCCTCACGAAGTAGCTGAGGCTGGCCTGGCCAGTCTCAGCCTCCCAAGTACTGGGATTACAAGCATGTGCCACCACACCTGGCTTTAATCTCCCCATTTTCTTTTTTTTAGGTACTGGGGATTGAACTCAGGGGCATTCTACCTCCGAGCTATACTCCCAGCCCTATTTTTTATTCTTTATTTTTTGAAACAGGGTCTCACTAAGTTGCGGAGTGCCTCACTAGGTAGCTGAGGCTGGCCGCAAACCGGGATCCTACCGTCTCAGGCTTCCAAATGCTGGGATTACAAGTGTGTGCCACCACACTGGGCCCAACCTCCCCATTTTCAACTGGCTGCCCCAATCTTAAAAAGGAAAGCCCCCCGCCCTTCCCCTAGCAAGCTTTTTTTTTGCAGTACTGGGGATTGAACCCAGAGGCATTCTACCTCTGATCTATACCCCTATTTTTATTTTTCGGTACTGGGGATTGAACCCAGGGGCATTCTACTTCCGAGCTACACCCCCAGCCCTGTTTTTTTATTCTTTATTTTGAAACAGTGTCTCACTAAGTTGCGGAGTGCCTCACTAGGTAGCTGAGGCTGGCCGCGAACCCGGATCCTCCGGTCTCAGCCTCTCAAATGCTGGGATTACAAGCATGCGCCACCCACCCCCGGCTTTACTCTTCATTTTGAAACAGGGTCTCACTAAGTTGCGGAGGGCCTTACTAAGTAGCTGAGGCTGGCTGAGAACTTGTGATCCTCTTCTCAGCCTCCCAGGTACTAGGATTACAAGCATTCGCCACCACGCCCGGCTCCTAGCAAGCTTTATTTTGCAGTACAGGGGATTGAACCTAGAGGTGCTCTGCTATCATTGAGCTATACCCTAGCCCTTTTTTCTTTTGAGGCAGGGTCTCCCTAAGGTGATCCTTCTGCTTCAGCCTCCCCAGTTGTTGGAATGACAGGTGGGTGCATGGCACCTGGCTGGCAAGCTACTTCACCAGTCCACCTTCTCACCTCCCACATCTTCCTCAATTCAATAACAATTTGCTTTTTTCCTGCACTGTTCCTCTGAAATTGCTTGACAAAGGTCCATTATATTGCCAATTAGTGTGGATATGTTTATCATTGGTCTCACTCTCCACTGTAAACCACTGCCCTCCTTAAAACTTCTCTCCCGTGGGTTTAGTATTGTTCCTGTATTCCAATTCTCCTAGAATTTTATCTATAACCTTGACCTCACCTGAACGTCAGACTACAAGATGGACAGATTTCAAACCTAAGTTTTCAGGGTCTCCAGGGACACATCAAACTAATATTGTTCAAATTCATTAGTCACCTCTGGTGAGCCCAGGCCTGACTGAGGACAGCCTCAACAATTTAGCAAGACCCTCAGCAACCTAAGAAACCCTATTTCAAAACAAAAAGTAAGAAAAGTGCTGGGGGTATGGTTCAGAGGTAGAATGCCCCTGGGTTCAATCGCTAGTAACTAACACACTAATACACACACACCCCCAGGACCAAGGACCAAGCAGAGGGTGGTGACACACACCTGTAATCCCAGGCAGGAGGATCACAGGCTCCAGACCAGCCTCAGCAATTTAGCAATACACTCTCAAAATAAAATAAAAGGGCTGAGCCGGGCGTGGTGGCGCACGCTTGTAATCCCAGCATTCGGGAGGCTGAGACCGGAGGATCCGGGTTCGCGGCCAGCCTCAGCTACCTAGTGAGGCACTCCGCAACTTAGTGAGACTAGGTTTCAAAATAAAGAATAAAAAATAGGGTTGGGGGTATAGCTCGGAGGTAGAATGCCCCTGAGTTCAATCCCCAGTACCGCAAAAAAAATAAATAAATAAAAGGGCTGGGGATATAGCTCAGTGGTGAGTGCTTGCCTAGCATGTGCAAAGTTCAATCCTTTTTTTTTTTTTTTTTTTTGCGGTACTGGGGATTGAACTCAGGGGCGTTCTACCTCCGAGATACACCCCAGCCCTATTTTTTTTTTTATTATTCTTTATTTTGAAACCGAGTCTCTCTAAGTTGCGGAGTGCCTCACTAGGTAGCTGAGGCTGGCCGCGAACCCGGATCCTCCGGTCTCAGCCTCCCGAATGCTGGGATTACAAGCATGTGCCACCACGCCCAGCTAAGTTCAATCCTTAATACTGCAAAATCAAACAAAAAGCTGACCATCAGACCAAGTACCCTGCAACTCCACTAACTTCTTCAACTATGATCACAAGTTGGGGGTCACACAAGCACAAATTTACTACCAACCATAAAAATCTCACTTGACTGCTGATTTGAGGGGAAGGGACTTGTCCTTTTTCACATACCTGAGGCTTAGCACAGCACCTTCACATGTGGTAGCTGTTTAGTAAAAGATAGCTGGTATATGTCCTGCCATTTATTTGTGACTATATTTTAGTACCAGGGAATTGAACCCAGAGGCATTTTACCTCCAAACTCTCAGCCCTTTTTATTCCTTTTTTGGTACTGGGGATCAAGCCCAAGGGCATTCTATCTCCAAGCTACACCCCCAGCTGTTTTTCATTTTGAAACAGGGTCTCAATAGATTGTTGAGAGTTTCGCAATGTTGCTGAGGCTGTTCTCAAACCTGTGATCCTCTTGTCTCAGCCACATCTGGCTCATACATCTTTTTCTAAAATCCCAGCTTTTGGGATCACCTGCAAGAATTCTTTTCTAACTTCTACCACCTCCTATGACTGCCACTCCACCTCATACAAAAGAAGTGGTCTCTGTATCACCTGAACTTCCACCGATCTTTAAGCTATACTTTTCTCACTTTCTGACATTAGCTTGCTTTTGGCCACCAAGTTTTACCTATCAAGCTGAGTACCAAAGCAGAGAATCTGGATCTCTTGCAGTTAAGTCAAATCCTAAAGGAAAACGGGCTGGGTGAAGAGGTCTGTCCTTTTTGGTACAGTCCAACATTCACTACAATGTATTCAACATTTATGTGTATCCTCCCACCAAGTATACCTTTTTTTCTGAAGGCCAACTAGAAAGGATCTAAGTATATGCAGAATACTATAAAAGATATTTATGCATGCATAAATAAATGCCCAGCTCCTGTTGTTTATTGTTTTTCCATGTGGCAGCACAATACTGCAGACTGAACCCAAGGATGCGCTACCATTGAGCTACATCCCCAGTCTTATATTTTATTATTATTATTTTGGTACTGAGGGTTGAACTCAGAGACCTTCTACCTCTGAGCTATACGCCCAGCTCTTTTTATTTTTTTTGCGGTACTGGGGATTGGACTCAGGGGCATTCTACCTTTGAGCTACACCCCCAGCCCTACTTTTTATTCTTTATTTTGAAACCGGGTCTAAGTTGCAGAGTGCCTCACTAGGTAGCTGAGGCTGGCCTCAAACCTGGATCCTCCGGTCTCAGCCTCCCAAATGCTGGGATTACAAGCATGCGCCACCACGCCCGGCTCGCCTTTTAATTTTTCGAGACAGGATTTTGTTATGTTGTTCAGGCTAGCCTCAAATTTGCCATCCTCCTGCCTGTCACCCATGTATCTGGGATTACAGGGGTATGTCATCACACCCACCTTCATTGTACACTTTTATGGAGCCAGGGGTGGTGGCTCCCTCCTGTAATCTCAGTACATGGGAGGCAGAGACAGGAGGATCACAGGCTCAAGGTCAACCTCAGCAACTTAAATGTTTTTTTTTTTTTTTTTTTGGCGGTATTGGGGATTGAACCCAGGGACATTCTACCTTTGAGCTACACTCCCAGCCCTATTTTTTATTCTGTATTTTGAAACAGGGTCTTACTAAGTTGCAGAGGGCCTAAGTAGCTGAGTTTGGCTGGGAACCTGCAACCTTCCTGTCTCAACTTCCCAAGTACTGGGATTATAAGTGTTCACCACCATGCCCAGCTTGCAAGAATCTGTTTCAAAATAAAAAAAATATAAAATAGGATTGGGGGTGTAGCTAAGGGTGAGAACACCCCTGGGTAACATAAAAACTTTATTTTTTATGGGATACAAATTACATCTCAGTCAGGCATGGTGGTGCAAGCTTGTAATCCCAGTACTTCAAAGGCTGAGATAGGAGGATCGCAGGTTCATGGCCAGTCTCAGCTACTTAGTGAGACCCTGTTTCAAAATAAAAAATAAAATATGTCTGGGAGTATACCTTGGAGGTAGAGTGCCCGAGTTCAATCCCCGGTACCACAAATAAATAAATAATAAAAATTGTATCTCAATAAAACTTTATTTTTGTAGCACTGGGGAGGTGAACTGAAGGGCCCTCTGCCACCAAGCTGTATCCCCAGCCCTTTTTATTTATGTATAATGTTTTTGTGATACTAGGGATTGAACCCTGGGGCACTCTAGCACTAAGCTCCATCTCCAGCCGTATGTATGTATGTATGTATGTATGTATGCATGCATGCATGCATGCATGCAGTGGGGAGCAAGCCCAGGGGCCTACCACCTCTAAACTACACCTCTACCACCCTAAACTACAGTTTTTAATTTTTTCTTTTGAGACTCTTGCTAAATTGCTGAGGCTGAGCTGGGTGTGTAGGCACACACTTGTAACCCCAGCATTTGGGAGGCTGAGACAGGAGGATCACCAGTTTGTGGCCAGCCTCAGCTACTTAGTGAAGCCTTCCACAACTTAGTGAGACATGTTTCAAAATAAAGAATAAAAAATAGGGCTGGGGGTGTAGTTCGGAGGTAAAATGCCCCTGGGTTCAATCCCCAGTACCAGAAATGCAGATTCACAAGGTGATCCCAGAACTACTGAATCAAAATCTGCATTTTAACAAAATCCCTAGGTGATTCACGTAAACACTAAAGTTTGAGAAGTAGTAACTGAAAACAAATATGGTCAAATTTGTTCTTCCAGTTACTTTCATTACTCACAGAACAGTTAACTTGATTTCACTAGGGCCGATTTTTTTCCCATTGTAATTGCTTGATATACAATGACACACTCTTCACAGCGATTTTACAACTTCTGGCTTTTCCTTCAAAAATTTGCAAAGTTTTATTACTGAATGCAACCCACATTGAGCTGCAGCAAAGTCTTGCATATGTATCTTCTAACACTCAAAGTTCCAGATATACAGGAGGTGCTCTCACTTTAATCATATCTCTATAATCCCAGCATTTGGGAGGCTGAGACCAGAGGATCCGGGTTCGAGGCCAGCCTCAGCTACCTAGTGAGGCACTCTGCAACTTAGTGAGACCTGGTTTCAAAATAAGGATTAAAAAATAGGGCTGGGGGTATAGCTCGAAGGTAGAAAGCCCCTGAGTCCAATCCCCAGTACTGCAAAAAAAAAAAAAAAAAAAAATCATACCTCTAGTTTTGAAGGGGGTGGCAATAACATACACAAAGTGAGCAAAAATACGTAATCTAATGCGAAATGAAACAAAAAAACCACACTCATTTAAAAAACCAGTTTATTAAAGGTAAAATCAGATTTACATAAGTATAAAACAGAGGACACAGAGGCATTGCATAAAACAGAGGGTAAATTACCTACCTGGGGTTCTCAGAGCAATATTTCTTCACTTCTGCACAAAGTCTAATCTATTTTTTAAAGAATCCTAGGAAAATCTCAGAAGTCATATTTTCTCATGTCAAAGAAAATGTCCACATTTCAAAAAGAGGGATGGACCCGAGAGACAAGATCCTAAATACAACTGTGATAAGCTCTGCTTCCTCTGTTCTAGTACTTTAAATTTTGTGTCTGGGGCAAAGGGTAAGGTCAGCATGTAAACTAACTGTCTTGGAGCCAGGAAAGGCAGAATTTCAGGATCTCTAAAAAGCCTAGCTACTATTATATTTATATTCTTTCTGTGTTATTCATACCTAATTTCCTTAAACAAGGCAAATTTTATTAAGAATTTGGAATGTTTGGTGGGTACTCATAGCCAGGTACTACATATATATGTCACACCCAAATTAAGAGTGCATGTTCTGTAGTCAGCCTGTCTGGGTTCAAATACTGGTCCTAGAACAATTATGCAAACTTAGGCCAACTTATTTACTTCCTCTGCCTTTCTTAGAAAACAGTACCTGCCTCATTGATGTGAGAATGGAAGAAATATATGTAAAGAGCTAGAACAGTACCTGGCATGTATGAAGTATTTGGTAAATGTTAGACACATGCACATACACAGAGAATCTGTTATATGAACACCTTAGTTATTAGAGTGAACTGTGATGGGGAAATGGAATTATCTTTATCAGATTTTGGTTCCCTAAACTAGAATTCTATCTTTATTGTATCAATAAAAACGAACACCTTGAGGGCATGAATTGGTTACGCTAGCCACCTTTGTACTCCAGGACCTAGCACAATGCTTATTACATAGACATACAAAAAATATAAAATATTTCTAGTAATTTTTGAATTACTACAAAACCATTATAGGTAATAAAATCATTAAATAAAAATCATTTAAAAACCTCAATTTTACTCTTATTTATCAAATGCAAATGTAGTGTTTGGCCAGGTGTGGTGGCATATGCTTGTAATCCCAGTATCTGGGAGGCTAAGACAGGAGGATCCGGGTTCACAGCCAGCCTCAGCTACTCAGTGAGGCCCTCCACAACTTAGTGAGACTCTGTTTCAAAATAAAGACCAAAAAATAGGGCTGAGGGTGTTAGCGCAGAGGCAGAATGCCCTTGAGTTCAATCCTTAGTACCAAAAAAAAAAAAGAAAAAGTAGTGTTTGGTAGGACTTTTGGAACATAAAAAGTTTTTTCAATATGCTGAAGGATTAGCTGGGTGTGGTGGCGCACGCTTGTAATCTCAGCATTTGGGAGGCTGAGACTGGAGGATCCGGGTTTGTGGACAGCCTCAGCTACCTAGTGAGGCACTCCGAAATTTAGTGAGACCGTTTCCAAAAATAAAGAATAAAAAATAGGGCTGGGGCCGGATGTGGTGGCACATGCTTGTAATCCCAGCATTTGGGAGGCTGAGACCGGAGGATAAGGGTTCGCGGCCAGTCTCAGCTACCTAGTGAGACACTCCACAACTTAGTGAGACTTGGTTCCAAAATAAAGAATAAAAAATAGGGCTGGGGGTATAGCTCAGAGGTAAAATGCCCCTGAGTTCAATCCCTAGTACCACAAAAAAAAAAAAATAGGGCTGGGGTATAGCGTATAGCTCAGAGGTAGAATGCCCCCGAGTTCAATCCCCAGTACCACACACACACCAAAAAAAAAAAAAAAAAAAAAATGCTGAGGGATAAAACTAAAACTCAACTGAAATTTAAAAAAGATTTAATCACAATAGGACAAAAAATTGGCACTTTGCATACTTCATTACAAGGTCCAGCCTAGCTGCTGAGAAGTAAGGGGAGACAGCTTCATGTTGGTTGAACAACTTCTCCACAGTACTGAAAACATCTGAGCAAGATGCTGACACTTGAAAGCTGTCCATCTTTACTAAAATGGAATGACTGGCTTTAAATACCCAAGTCTTTCTTCAAAACAGGTAATTCACTTACCTTTTCAGTATATTTCCTAAAAACACTAAAGACAGTTGTAGGGCTTAGCTGGTAAATTCCATGAACTCAGTTCTTTTCCTCTGACTGGAACTGGAGTGGACATGACAAAGCAGGTCTGGGAATGCTAGAGTTCCTACTTTCCCTTGCATTCTTCAGATGTACTTTCCCCATATTTCTGCATCAGCTGGCTTCCAGTTCAGTATCACTCACGAAATCTTGAAGGTCAGCAAACAGGGAAGGACATAAAATTAAGTGACTGGAGCATATGAAGTTGTAGGTTTCACAAATTTAACAGAGAAGAGTCATATCTTAGTGTATGTGTAAATGAATTACATGTTTTGTTCCTTAGTGAAAATCAGCTCTCAGTCAAGATAAATGTACTAGTTTACTATAGACTAAAGTTTCCTATGTTCTTTATTTATTAGAGATGAGGGTCTCACTGTGCTGCTCAGGATGGTCTTGAACTCTTCGGCTTGAGTGATCTTTTTGCCTCTGTCTCCCAAGTATTTGGAACCATAAGCACATGCCACTGCACCTGGCTTCTGTGTTCTTTTAATAAATGTTGAGTGAAAAGAGATGTAATTTACTATGAAGACTAAAGGAAAAATAATCCTAATAAAGGGATCCAAATATATTAGCAAATTGTTCTAAATCATTTTATAATTTGCAAATCAAATTTAAAATAGCTGTTTTACCTACTACCTAAACCAGAAAAAAAGTGCATTTCATCCAATTATCATTAGCATAAGTTTTAAATTGAAGAGTTAAGGCTTATTGCCATTCAACTGCTTTCTTTTAAGGAAAAAGTATTAAAATTAATTTTGTAAGAAAGAAGACAAAATATTGAAGAAGTCAACTAAAATTAACAAGGAAATGTTCTTATGCTTTGCAAAATTATAAAATAAAAAACCAAAATTTTCTATGCTTCAGGTAATTAGCAAATCAAATACTTTTTATTTGGTTCCTAAACAGGTCTGCTATATCAACTCACTGACATCTCACCTCCCACTGACATCCTAAAGTGATTGAACTAAGCCATTACTTTGGGAATGGAAATGAAAGATGATAGATGAGGGAAATTTTGAGAATGTCAAGACTAGTTTTTAGGAGGATAAGAGAGAATGTCATCCATATGCCAGAGTGTGAGCATTCTGACCATACAATCGGGCAGTTATCCTTGCTGAATGGTCCTGGTTCCAAATGGCACAGTCCTTCTCAAGGAGCTCATTCCATCAGTGGCTCCGAGGCAATCCACATTGGAGATCATCTAAAAACGTGCAATTTGCAATAACCATTATCTATCTTAGCAGCTAGAAAGGCAAAACAAAAGTTAAGTGTATGAAACTAACCTTTAGGGACCAGGGCAGAATACTAATTCATTAATAAGAAACAGGACTCCAGATGTGGTGGCACACGATTGTAATCCTAGTACTTGGGAGGCTGAGACAGAAGGATCACAGGTTTGCGGCCAGCCTCAGCTACTTAGCAAGACCCTATACAACTTAGTGAGACCCTGTTTAAAAATAATAAAAAATGGAGCCGGGCGTGGTGGCACACGCTTGTAATCCCAGCATTTGGGAGACTGAGACCGGAGGATCTGGGTTCGCGGCCAGCCTCAGCTACCTAGTGAGGCACTCCGCAACTTAGTGAGACCCTGTTTCAAAATAAAGAATAAAAAATAGGGCTGAGGGTATAGCTCGGAGGTAGAATGCCCCTGAGTTCAATCCCCAGTACCGCAAAAAATAAATAAAAAATTAAAAAAAAAGAAAGTAATAAAAAATGGGCTGGGGTGTAGCTCAGAGACAGAATGCCCCTGAGTTCAATCCCCAACACTACAAAAAAAAAAAAAAAAAAAAAAAAAAAAAAAAAAAAAAAAAGGGTACTATGAATACATTTGATTCTGAGTTTGTTTTTACCAAAACCCCTCAAACTGTCATTCAAAATACAAAGTATCCTCCATTTTCCACAACTTCAAAATAAAGACCCTGTTTCAAAATAAAGAATAAAAATTAGGGCTGGGGGTATAGCTCGAAGGTAGAAAGCCCCTGAGTTCAATCCCCAGTACCGCAAAAAAAAAAAAAATCGAGCAGAGTACTTGTGTTAAAATTGATATCTGGAAATAAGGCAAAAATAAAATAGTTTGCTGTTGAGTTTAGATGCACACTAGGTTAGGTTAAATGAAAAGACTTGAGAGCTGTCAACCAGATTTCCACTCTTACATATACATCCTGGTTGGTGGAATTCTGCCACTATAATAGCCAATGATAGCTAAATTTCAAGGTTCATTTTCCTAAACCCCTTATTCTTGTATTATGAATATCTAGGGTAAATTTTTCTTTCAAAGTCAGTGTTAACACCTATGCTACTGTACACTTTTCCTGTCATTTCCCTTCTCCCATATCTAATATTTAATCACAGCTTCACTGAATAACCCTATAAACAGAGGTGGACCTCAAAAATGTAACCATTATACCTGTAACTGGGTTGCATCCTCAAGATTTGGAGAATTATTTTGTTTCTCTTCTGGCTCTGTTAACAAGAGGTCCTGCACTGGATGAGAAAAAGTTGAGGTCCTAGCACTAAGCTTTCATAGGTATTGCCATCATTCACTCAAAGTAAATGCCAAGGAGATCAGCTATCCCACACATAACGGTGCATATGAACTCTCATGTTAGCTAAATTACTGAGCTATCTGTATTTGTCTAAGTATCTAAGAATCACATAAGCTATGCCCTTATGATTATAGGCATAATTCTCATTTGGCTACAGCAGATAGTTACTTTTTAATGTTTATTTTGGTTCTTTACAGTAGAAATATTAATTTCAACACAATATTCAGTGCTCCCTGACTGAGGTGAGCTAAATAACCTACCTTTTGGGGGAAAAATACTAGACTCATGTAGAGCTTCTAGTTTTGTCCCTGTACTCCCACTCAGTTCTCAATTTGGCCAAAGTAAACAGCAAAGCTGAACCTGTAGGCTGGTCCTTGTTAGCATAGGCAAAATTGTCACTGACTTTAAAAAGGCCATCTCCTAAGTGAGGGATGCCCTCAACTTAGAAAACAAAGGGTCAAAAGTAAACTGTGGTCTGGAAAACTTTTGCAGTCTCTGCTCATGAAGTACCTTCAAAGATTATAATCAAGTGTCTGTTAAGAGTATTTTAGTTGTAAGCCAGGCGTGGTGGTGCATGCTCGTAATCCCAGTACTTGGGAGGCTGAGACAGGAGAATTGCAGGTTTGAGGCCAGTCTCAACTACTTCATGAGGCCCTCCACAATTTAGTGAGACCCTGTTTCAAAATAAAGAATAAAAAATAGGACGCAGCGGGTGGGGGGTGTAGCTAGGAGGTAGAATGCCTCTGGGTTTAATCCCCAGTACCGCCAAAAAGAAAAAAGAAAAAAGAGTATTTTAGTTGTAAAATTTTAACTTGATCAAGAGAATGGCAAGCCAGAAAAAAGTCTTGAGCATAATTTCCAAAAACTTTTAAACATATTTTCCAAACAATGTAAAACCACAAAGATCTTTATGATTCCTTATCCTATTGGTGGTGGAGGTGATCAGACTCCAGATTTACAAAGACTTCTCCTCTGGAGATACTGCTGTTTTTCTTACTACCTGGATACAGCCTATCTGCTGCAGATTTGTCTCCAAGCTGGCTTCCCACTGGTCCCCGACTGCATGCTTAAGAAATGACACTCACTTTACATTGAAGTAATCTACACAGCAAATCAGACTACAAATTACTCCCAATGCTGACCCCTATTCTATTCCCTACAACCTTCTCGTCCCCCTACCCCACAGGGCTGGGAATGGAACCCAGCGCCTTGTGCATGCTGGGCAAGCACCTACCACCAAACTGTCCCTCAGCCCCTTGTTTTTGTTTCTCTTTTCTTGGAGAAAATATTTACCCTGCATAATTCTCTTCTAACATTTGTAGATATTTTTTCCACTTTAAAAAGACACTGCTCCAGCCGGGCGTGGTGGCGCACGCTTGTAATCCCAGCATTTGGGAGGCTGAGACCGGAGGATCTGGGTTCACGGCCAGCCTCAGCTACCTAGTGAGGCACTCCGCAACTTAGTGAGACCCTGTTTCAAAATAAAGAATAAAAAATAGGCCTGGGGGTGTAGCTCGAAGGTAGAATGCCCCTGAGTTCAATCCCCAGTACGGCAAAAAAAAAAAAAAAAGACACTGCTCTAAGCTCCTGGAAATTAAGGGAAAAATAGTGTCAAAACTAATATGTAGTGAAAGGAACTATGAGCTTTCATAAAAATCACCACCCAAAGACTACCTGGTTACCTCTCCTTCCTTTCTTCTTGTTTTTTGGTCCCAAGAGTCAAACTTAGGGATCACGATCACCAGCAGACTGTCGGGGGCAAAAGTGAACGCAGGTTACTTTCAAGCAGGGTAACTATACTTCTCCTTTGGGTAGAGATGTAGAAGCAGTGACTGGAGCTGCTCTGGTTTCCTGGACCAAAGGCTAATAACTTAAACTTTCAAAGGGAAATGTCACCAAAAAAACTTTTTGAGGTACTAAGGATTGAACCCAGGGCCTTGAATATATTAAGCAGGCAATACCACTGAGCTACTTCCCCAGCCCTCCAATGTCTTTTATTTTTTATTTATTTTTTGTGATACTGGGGATTGAGCCAGAGGGATTCTACCACTGAACAACTCCCCTCGTCCTATCTTACCTTTTTTTTTCTGGCCCTGGGGATGGAACCCAGAGGCATACTGCCTCCAAGTTGTAAGTTACACCCCTAATCCAATTTCATTTCTTTCTTTTTTTTTTGTTTTTGTTTTTTGGTACTAGGGATTGAACTCAGGGACATTCTACCTCCGAGCTATACCCCCAGTCCTATTTTTTATTCTTTATTTTGAAACCGAGTCTCACTAAGTTGCGGAGTGCCTCACTAGGTAGCTGAGGCTGGCCGCGAACCCGGATCCTCTGGTCTCAGCCTCCCAAATGCTGGGATTACAAGCGTGCGCCATCACACCTGGCTCAATTTCATTTCTTGAAACAAGGTCTCACTAAGTTGCAGAGGGCCTTGCTAAGTTGCCAAGGCTGGCTTCAAACCTGTAATCCTCCTATCTCAGCCTCTCAAATACTGCCACTAAAAGTGTGCGCCACCATCCCTGGCTTTTTTTTTTTTGAAACAGGGGCTCCTTACATTGCTGAGGCTGGTCTCGAACCTGTGATTCTTCTGTCTCAGCCTCCCAAGTACTGGGATTATAGGTGTGCAACACCATGCCCAGCTATACCATTATTTTTATTTATTTATTATTATTTTTTTGGCGGTACTGGGGATGGAACCTAGGAGCATTCTACCTCCGAGCTACATTCCATACCCTATTTTTAATTCTTTATTTTGAAACAGGGTGTAAGTTGCAGAGGGCCTCAATAAGCAGCTAAGGCTAGCCACGAACCCAGATCCTCTGGTATCAGCCTCCCAAATGCTGGGATTATAAGTGCGCACCACCATGCCTAGCTCCTCAAGTAACTTTTTATTTATTTATTTTGCAGTACTGGGGATTGAACTCAGAGGCATTCTACCTCTGAGCTACACCCTCAGCCCTATTTTTATTCTTTATTTTTCAAACAGGGCCTCACTAAGTAGCTGAGGCTGGCTGCAAACCTGTGATCCTCCTGTCTCAGCCTCCCAAGTACTGGGATCACAAGTATGTACCACCACGCCTGGCCTCAAGTAACTTTTTAATTTATTTTTTTGTGGTACTGGGGATTGAACTCAGGGGCGTTCTACCTCTGAGCTATACCCCCAGTCCTATTTTTTTTTTTTTTGCGGTACTAGGGATTGAACTCAGGGGCATTCTACCTCTGAGCTATACCCCCAGCCCTATTTTTTATTCTTTATTTTGAAACAGGGTCTAAGTTGCGGAGGACCTCACTAGGTAGCTGAGACTGGCCGCGAACCCGGATCCTCTGGTCTCAGCCTCCCAAATGCTGGGATTACAAGCATGTGCCACCACACCCGGCTCAAGTAATTTTTTTTTTTTAAAAAAAGTGCTACAGCAGCCGGGCGTGGTGGCGCACACTTGTAATCCCAGCATTCGGGAGGCTGAGACCGGAGGATCCAGGTTTGCGGCCAGCCTCAGCTACCTAGTGAGGCACTGCGCAACTTAGTGAGACTCGGTTTCAAAATAAAGAATAAAAAATAGGGCTGGGGGTATAGCCCGGAGGTAGAATGCCTCCGAGTTCAATCCCCAGTACTGCAAAAAAAAAAAAAAAAAAAAAAGTGCTACAGCAAAGGAATTAAAAAAAATATGAACTTGGCCAGGTGTGGTGGGACATGCCTGTAATCCCAGTTCTTGGGAGGCTGAGACAGGAGAATAGCAGGTTTGAGGACAGTTTCAGCAAGTAGTAACTCTCATCAACCTAGCAAGACCCTGTTTCAAAATAAAAATAGAAATAGGTCTGGGGGTGTAGTTTGAAGGTAGAATGCCCTGGGATTAATCCCCAGTACCACCAAAACCAAACAAACAAACAAAAACCCAACTTGAATGAACTTTGCTAGTTGTTATTGCAATCTGGGCTGCAACTTTAAAAACAGACATTTTCAAATGCCCATATTATTCTGTATTGCTGATATTATTTCTCTTTGCTTTATGAAACAGCCCAGTTTCTAAAAACCTACTGAATATCTGACAGACTATCTTCTTTTTTTTGGTGGTACTGGGGGTTGAACCCAGGGTATTCTACCTCCAAGATATAACCCCAGCCCTATTTTATTTATTTATTTTTGTGGGACTGGGGATTCAACCCAAGGGCATTCTACCTCCAAGATATACTCCCAGCCATATTTTATTTTCTATTTTGAAACAAGATCTCACTAAGTTGCATAGAGCCTTGCTAAATTACTGAAGTTGGCTACAAACCTACAATCCTTCTGTCTCAGCCTTCCAAATACTGGATCACAGGCATACAACACCACGCCTCTTACTTTTTATTTAAAACAGGGTCTCATTAACTTGCTGAGGGCCTCACTAAGTTGTTGAAGCTGGCTTCAAACCTGTGATCCTCCTGTGTCAGCCTCCTAAGTATTGGAGTTATAGGTATGTGCCACCATGTTTGGCTGATTTTTTTATTGTCAGTACTAGGGATTGAACCCAGAGCCTTGCACACGGTAGACAAGTACTCTCCCAGTGAGCTAAGTCTTCAACCCTTCTGAGACAGGGTCTCACTAAATTGCCTGGGCTGGCCACAAATTTGCAGTCCTCTTGCCTCAGCCTCCCAAGTAGTTGAGATTATAAGTGTGTGCCACCACACCCAGCTACTGACAAAATAATTTAAAAGATGCTTACTATCTTTTTCAAAAATTAAAACTTGAACGGGGCGTGGTGGTGCACACTTGTAATCCTAGTACTTGGGAGGCTGAGACAGGAGGATCGCAGATTCAAGGCCAGTCTCAGCAATTTAGCAAGGCCTCACAACTTAAGGAGTCCCTGTTTCAAACTAAAAAAGAATGAAATATGGCTGGGGGGTGTAGCTCAGAGGTAGAATGCCCTTGGGTTCAATCCCCAGTACCACCACGGGGAAAAAAAAAAAAAAAATCAACCTTATTTTGTGGTGGTGGAGATGGAACTCAGGGCCTCACACATACTAGGCAAGAGCTCTAACACTGAGATACATTCCCAACTCGTGAATTTTTAAGTTGACGATGAAAATGGTATATATTTTTTGTGTAAATAATGTTTACCATCTTTATGCCTTTTTTTGGGGGGGGGGGGCCAGGCTACTGGATATTGAATCCAGGGCCATTCTACCTTTGAGTTACAGACCCAGCCTCATTTTATTTATTTTTGGTGGTACCGAGGATTGAACCCAGGGACATTCTACCTCTGAGCTACACCCCAAGCCCCATGTTTTATTTTTAAACAGGGTCTCACTAAGTTGCTGAGGCTGGCCTCAAACCTGTGCTTCTCCTGTCTTAGCCTCCCAAGTACTGGGATTACATGCCTGGCTTTTATTTTGAAATAAGGTCCTGCTAAATTGCTGAGGCTGGCCTCAAACCTGTGATCCTGTTTTGGCCTCTCAAGTCCTAGGATTACAGGTATGTGCCATCATACCCCATTCCAGCTTTCTTTCTGATTGCTCTCAACAGGCACTTTCATTCCTCCATTAACTTTTTTTGTTTTAAGTAAATTCTTTAATAGGCCAATGATATCTGGGTGAAATTCTCAACTTCTTGTTTATTTTTTTTGCAGTACTGGGGATTGAACTCAGGGGCATTCTACCTCCAAGCTATACCCCCAGCCCTATTTTTTTATTCTTTATTTTGAAACAGGGTCTAAGCTGCGGAGTGCCTCACTAGGTAGCTGGCCTCGAACCCTGATCCTCCGGTCTCAGCCTCCCAAATGCAGGGATTACAAGCGTGCGCCACCACGCCTGGCTTCTCAACTTCTTGTTATCTTAGGTTACTGCAAACAGGAAAAAAAGTAGATTTATTTATCTTTTGTGCTATTAGGGACTGCATTCAGAGGCCTTTTACCTCTAAGGTATACCACCAGTCTTTTTATTTTTTATTTTGAAACGGTCTTGCTAGGTTGCTGAAAGTCTAAGTTGCCGAGGCTGGTCTCAAATCTATGACCCTCCTGTCTCAGTCTCCCAAGTACTGGGATGACAAGTGTGCATCACCATGCCTGTGTATGTGTGTGCGCACCATGGGATTGAATCCAGGAGCATTCTACCTCTGAGTTATACTCTCAGCCCTATTTTAATTTTATTGTGGTAGTGATGATTGAACTCTTGGGCATTCTACCTTCAGCCTCATTTTATTCTTTTGAAACAGAATCTTGCCAAGTTGCTAAGAGCCTTGCTAATTTGCTGAGGTTGTCCTCGAACCCACGGTCCTGTCTCAGCTTCCCAAGTACTGAGATTATAGGTGTACACTACCATGTCCTGCTTATTTTTTATTTTGAAATAGGGTCTCATTAAGTTGCCAAGGGCCTCTCTGCTTCTGTGAACCCTGCATATTCTTGTAAGTTACAGAAGACCAAAAAATTGGTGATGGCCACAAAACTGTGATCCTCCTGTATCAGTCTCTCAAGTATAGGATTCCAGGCATGTGCAATTACGCCCAGCTTGTAAAATATTTTTTATATATTCTTACCCTCAACCTTTCCTAGACTCCCATCAGAGCCTTGTTCTTTTTTTTTTTTTGCGGTATGGGGATTGAACTCAGGGGCATTCTACCTCTGAGCTATACCCCCAGCCCTATTTTTTATTCTTTATTTTGAAACCGAGTCTCACTAAGTTGCGGAGTGCCTCACTAGGTAGCTGAGGTTGGCCTCAAACCCGGATCCTCCCGTCTCAGCCTCCCAAATGCTGGGATTACAAGTGTGCGCCACCACGCCTGGCTCAGAGCCTTGTTCTTAAAGCTTCGATTATCAAGGCAAACTAGGAAAACAAAGAACAGATATCTTGCACAAGCAGAAGCTTGTGTTCTCACAGGCTCTGCATAAGATCCTAGAATTTCTCAACCATTAATTAGGCATTATACTTTAAGTGAACAAAGTTTAACAAACTTTAACTCCAAGTAAAAAACACTAGATACTTAGCCAGCATGGTGGCACATGCTTGTAATCCCAGTACTTGGGAGGCAGAAACCGGAAGATCCGGGTTCGCGACCAGCCTCAGCTACTTAGTGAGGCCATCTGCAACTTAGTGAGACCCTGTTTCAAAATAAAGAATAAGCCAGGCGTGGTGGCGCACGCTTGTAATCCCAGCATTCGGGAGGCTGAAACCAGAGGATCCGGGTTCGAGGCCAGCCTCAGCTACCTAGTGAGGCACTCTGCAACTTAGTGAGACTCGGTTTCAAAATAAAGAATAAAAAATAGGGCTGGGGGTGTAGCTCAGAGGTAGAATGCCTCTGAGTTCAACGCCCAGTACCACAAAAAAAAAAAAAAAAAAAGAATAAAAAATAGAACTAGGGGTATAGCTCAGAGGTAGAATGCCCCTGAGTTCAACCCCCAATACCCCCCCCCCCAAAAAAAAGAATAAAAAATAGGACTGGGGGTGTAGTTCGGAGGTAGAATGTCCCTGGGTTCAATAATTCCCAGTACCAAAAAGAAAAACAAGAATAAGCCAGTAGTGGTGGTGCACGCTTGCAATCCCAGTACTTGGGAGGCTGAGACCGGAGAATCCAGGTTTGTAGCCAGCCTCAGCTAATACTTAGTGAGGCTGCCTACAACTTAGTGAGACCCTGTTTCTTTTTTTTTTTTTTTTTCGGTACTGGGGATTGAACTCAGGGGCATTTTACCTCCGAGCTATACCCCCAGCCCTATTTTTTATTCTTTATTTTGAAACCGAGTCTCACTAAGTTGCGGAGTGCCTCACTAGGTAGCTGAGGCTGGCCTCGAACCCGGATCCTCCAGTCTCAGCCTCCCGAATGCTGGGATTACAAGCGTGCGCCACCACGCCCGGCTGAGACCCTGTTTCAAAATAAAGAATAAAAAAATAGGACTGGGGGTGTAGCTTGGAGGTAGAATGCCCCTGGGTTCAATTACCAGTACTGAGAAAAAAAAAAAAAGAATAAAAAATAGAGGTGTAACTTGGAGGTAGAATGCCTCTGGGTTATTGCCAGCATTGCAGAGAGAGAGAGACAGGGAGACACATATAGGCATAGTGATGCACACCTGTAATCCCACTACTTGGGAGGCTGAAGTAGAAGGATCACAGGTTTAAGGCCAGCCTCAGCAACTTAGCAAGGTCCTGTTTCAAAATAAATAAAAGTGTAAAGTGTTGGGGGTGAAGCTCAGGGGTTCAATTCCTAGTAGCACTCTCCCCTCCCCATACTCATAACTACATTCTAAGGATAGTAGATTAATGACTAGAGAAATTATGAGAACATCCAGAAGGATTGGTATGACTTGATTAAAAGTAAATCCAACAGAACTATAGAGATTTCAATCCATGAGTGTTCCCAGGGGTTAGGGACATAGCTCAGTGCTACAGTGCTTGCCTAGCATGTACAAGGCCCTGGGTTTGATCTTCATCTCCATATATACACACAAAAAAGGTACCTCCAAAGCATATAATTCTTTTTTTTTTTTTTTTTTTGCGGTACTGGGGATTGAACTCAGGGGCATTCTACCTCTGAGCTATACCCCGAGCCCTATTTTTTTTTTTTTTTTTTTTTGGTACTGGGGATTGAACTCAGGGGCATTCTACCTCCGAGCTATACCCCCAGACCTATTTTTTATTCTTTATTTTGAAACCGAGTCTCACTAAGTTGCGGAGTGCCTCACTAGGTAGCTGAGGCTGGCCGCGAACCCGGATCCTCCGGTCTCAGCCTCCCGAATGCTGGGATTACAAGC
>PVLC010025374.1:0-23729 GCA_004027655.1 Graphiurus murinus | reverse complement strand
CCAGTCCATTTTATTGTTTTTGAAACAGGGTCTTATTAAGTTATTGAGGGTCTCACTAAGTTTCTGAGGTTGACCTCAAACCTACAATCTTCCTGTCTCAGACTCCCAAGTACTGGGATTGTAGGCATGCACCACCATTCCTGACTTTGCACAGTACTTGAAGACACAGAAGCGCAGCCTGCCTGAGCTCCAAACGGGAACATCAGTAGACCCCAGGTTGGACCCAGGGATGATATTGTACTGTTTAGGAGGCAAAATTGGCTCTAAGGCTCCAGGATACCATTCGGGGGCTCTGGCAACTATTTTCATAGAAAGTGGGAAAAAAATAATTGCTTAAGATGCTGACTATATCTTAAAAATCTTCCAACATTTAACTAACTTGTCCTAGCAACCCTCTACAGCAAGTCCATGTGCTTGGTTATTGGTTTACCTTGGAGAATTCACCAGTATGCGATATTGCTTAAAGTTAGATATCAAGCCCTTCTTTAATCCTTGTATTTATTTATTGATTCATTTGTAATGACTGTTTCTAAAGTTTTGTTAACAGCTGATTAAAAATTTTCCAGGCTGAAATGATCACAGTCATGCTCTGTGGAATAAGGTTTGGGGGGCCCATCACTCACATTATCCTGATGCACCAGAATTCTCTACTGAGGAGACTGAGCCATGCTCTGTGGCTCTTCTGTGTCTGGTTATGCACAGAGTTGAGGTACACACATCAAGATGCTCTTTGCTCTTGGCAGAAGGGTATCAACACCTAGAAACTTTATAGAAGAACATAGACCTACCTTTAACTTGTGCCATAGAATACCTGTACCCTAATTTGTATCCTGGCTTGGTGTTAGAAAATGTGCTTTTGGAACTCCACTTCCTGGGATTCATCTGGGCCACTGGAAATTGTGAAATCTGGGTTTTGCTCTTTTAACCTGGGCTTTGATGTTGAGCCTTTTCCCTGTACTGAGATGTGTCAGAAAAGGATCTATGAAAACCTCGCAGAGCTGCCACAGAATTTGCTGCCGGGATGTCATTTAGAACCACAGTCTGTCTATCATTACATCACAGTCACTTTTAAGAGGCCCAAGAGAGACATTTTCTGTAAGTCTCAGTACCAGGAAAGACATTTTTTTCTCCCCTTGAGCACCTAGTTTGTTTTTGATTTTATGGCTACTGTAAAGCATGTAAATGAATACATTTTCTTCTTTGAGAAATATGGGACCAAATTTACTATTTTCTTGTACCAAGTGCACAGAATTGTATGGGTTTACATGTTGTATACCAGCTTTAACTTCATATTACTTGTTTCTACATTAATTTCCCTCTTTATTGTTTTACTTCGCTGATTTTTCTTGTGTACTGAATGGTTTTCTTTTTGTAAGTCAGCCGAAATATATATGGAATTAAGGAGATTGAGAAGGATACCATTCTTAAACATATGTTTGCGAGTCAAACTGATCTGAGGTCAAATTCCTGTCCTACCAGTTGATACGTGTATGACCTTGGGTAACCTCTCTGACCTTGTTACATCTCAACATCCTTATCTGCAAAACAGGAACAATGAGAGTCCTGACTTATTATATATACTTTCATTAGTGCATTGTAATCTCACTTCATAATGTAGTTCAGAGTGATAGTGACATACATGCACACAGCACTTGGTAAAGAGTACTGATTTTAAGGGCTATTTAGCTAGCATGTAAGTACTGACTTAATGCTATATAACTATTGCTGTTATAAGTATTAGAATTAGTGAGAGAATAAATGAATACTTGGATACATGACCATAACCATAAAAGGAGTAGAATGTTGGCTTCATCCTGCTGGGGCATTTCTCTTCTCCCCTGGGCTAAAGCAGCCCGGAGTATTAACTGTGCAAGCTCCAATGCTGATAGCTTGAAATCCTATAGAAGCTCACAAACCCCTAAGCCTTTGAGGAGGACTTTTATTTTTTAACTAGAAAAGAATGAGGGTCATACTATGTTAAAGTATATTACTGACTATATTACTGACCTATATTACTTTTAAACAGTAACTCCTAAAATTATTACCATCTCAAAAATGACTCTTCACAGTAATGTTGCAGCTGGTGGGGATACTGTCATCAATCGAGAGAGAGGATTGCAGCTTCCGGCCATATATCCTCAAAACTTGAACAGTAAAGCAAAATGGGACAGTATATGATTATAACATTCCAGAGTAGGCTGGTAATGTTACAGTGAGTAAAAGTCAGATGTATTTGAGAGAGAATAGTAATACTAAGGTAGTGTCTTTATTAAGGTTCTTTAAAAACATGAGCCTATTATTCCCTTGAGGAACTCTCTGAAATAGCATAAGCTCCAGGTACCAAATGAGAACTCATTTTAATCTGGATCCTTTTGTGCCTAACTTGCATTTGACTCTGTCCCAGCACCCAGCACAGGTCTGGCACAAATTTTTATTGGCAGAACAAATGAATAGTTTGCTTGAGGTGGAAGGGGCCCCGACTTGTGACTGGACAGTCCACTGGAGTTGTCAGGGCTAGAGGAAGCTCCGTGACCTGTCGGTGGGAGAATAAGCAACTGGAGGCCTTTAATCCCAGGAACATGGCAGCAAGGGTTGCGTTTACTCACTCGTTCACTCAACGAATTTTGTTACGCCACTCCCATGGTGTGCATGCTAGATTTGTTACAGTGGATGTAATAGGAGGAACAAATCCAGGCTCTGTCCTCCTGATGCTGGCCATACTGCAACAGCACAGGGTGACAGATAGGACAAGGCATTCCATGGGACAGTAAATCCAGACTCAGGAACAGTCAGAGAAAGCTTTAGCCCGAGACGGACATACAAGGGGTGAGTTGGAAGTCTTGACCAGTGTGTTAGTCACCTTTTTGGTCCAGTGACCAAATATCTGAGGAAATCAACCTAGAGGGGGAAAGATTTATTTTGGCTTCTGGTTTCGGAGGTTTCAGTCTATAGTTGCTCGGCCCCGTAGCTGTGGGCTCATGATGAGGCAGAACACCACAGTGGGGAGCACGTTTTTCACTCCCTCTCAATTATGTAATCAGTTATGAACCCACCGATAGGCTAAGCCAGAGGTCAGAACCTTCATGACCCAGTTACTTCCCAAGAGTCCCCACACCTCTGAACATCACTGCTAGGGACCACGCTTTCAACACAGGAGACTGTGGGGGCATTCCATATGCAAACTGCAAAGACTAGGTTAAGGGTAAAAGGAGGGTAAGGAGAGCAGGGACAGCTGGGAAATGGGGGAGAAAGCATAGGCGTATGAGAGAGACACTGGCCATGCCAGGACCTTGCAGCTGGAAAAGAAATGGCGATGAGGGCAGTGAGAGCTGAGACTGGCGAGGAAAGGAGGGGGCCAGACCACAGATCCTAAGTCAGAAGACCCTGCTAATCCATGCTAAGATTCCCGACTCAAAGAAACTATGAGGCAGTAAATGTTGTTGTTTTCAGACACTAAGTTTTGGGGATATTTGTTATGCAGCAATACGTAACTCATGTACCAAGTTACCTGATTTTTCTGAGCTCCAGTGTCCTCACTTATAACCCGGAACCCTCTGTGTTAGTTATCTTTCCACTGCGGTGACAAAATACCCAAAAAAACAACTTAAAGGAGGAAAGATTTTTTTGGGCTCCTAGTGTCAGAGGCTTCAGACCCAGAGCATCACGGTGGGGAGGATGTGATGGAGCAAAGCTGCTCACCTCATGGGGGCCAGAAAGCAGGGGAGGGGAGTCCAGGGACAAAAAGGCATGCCCTCAGTGACCCACCTCTTCCTACTAGTCCCTGCCTCCTAAAGTTTCCACCACCTCCCAATAGCATCACAGGCTGGAGACCAAGCCTGTAGCATGTGGTCTTTGGGGGACATTTGAGATCCAAACCAGAATACTCTCATACCTTCTCTGTGGGGTTAAAGTGAGGCTTCTATGAGAGACTGGATCTAAGTCCAATGCAGTACCTTAAGGCACGTAGTAGGCGCTGAGTAAATGGCTGTTGTTACTATTACATAAAATGTGCAAAGCCTGGGGACCGTTAAACGGCACACACACAGGTGCACTGGGCTGAGGCCTGTGACTCCCAAACTGCACTGTCATAGTATAACCACACTCTGTTACCTTGTTGATTACGAACTGGATCTGTTGGAGTTACCTATTTGGTGTCACCGCTCTATCTCCTGTGCCTAGCAACAATCAGTGAGGGTTTATTAAGTGAATGAATAATTGAATTAATGAGAAGGGTTGAGAGACTCCTTATCCCACTGGGATAGCTGATGCTTAATGCAGCTGGCTCTTTTCCCAGGAGATGGCATGGGGAAGTGGAAATGTTGAGGCTGGAGAATCAGGGCCAACTCTGATATTCATTAGCAGACCCTGCCCTGCCGTGTGCATTGCTTGGGCAGGCAGCCACTACTTCTCCCGGCCTCGGTTTTCTCACATGCCAAATGGGAGTAATAGTTGTCTTGTCTGCCTAACAGGAGTGCTGTGAAGATCAAGTGAGGTCCTGAATGCAGAAGTACTTTGTAAAATGCAAACAATACAAACATTAGCCATTAGGAATGTTGGTGGAAACTGGCCCCAAGATGGCCATTCTTCTCAAGTGGCCTATTATTCAATCAGGCATGTTTTGACATAACTCAGATTTATAAAATATTTTTGGCTCATAAACAAAATTTATGAGCTGATTTCATATAAAATAATATTCTAAAATACAATATTCTGACAAATTTCACTTTTTAAAATTCTCTGAACATGTATTCTTTTTCCCCCCCAATGGGTAGAATGCTTTATTTTTTTTCTCTTAAGCGTTTTTGTTCACCTTTGTGATTGGCATGTTTGGGGTTTGCAAATGAGAAACATGTCCTTTTACAGATTCCTTTCTTTAGCAAGTGGGGATATTGTAGTATTGTTTTCACTTGTGGTGTTGGTTAATTTGGGCTCCAAACATTTGTTTTGTGCCCATTGTCATGTGGGTAAACATGTTTACTGGCTAAAAGAAATAAAGGCTCTTGAGAGGGGTCCTTGCTATGTATTCAGCTGGGTTAATTCCCAAGGAGCCAGTTCTGCTTCCTGTGAAATTCACCTGACTAGCAGTCTGACTATTCAGGCCCTGACCAGCAACAAACCCAAGTGCAGCCAAGAGAATAAGCCAGTTTTCTTAGAGCATGAATTTTCAAGGTCCCTTCCCAACATACTCCAACCTCACTGTCCAAACACATCTTATGCTGCACAATAGATATCTTTTTCTAGCATTTCCCAAATTGAATTCAGCGAAAGAGTCATCAGTTTGCATAAATGAAGGTATCACATGCCAAGATGTGAGTCTGGCAAGCATGGTGTACTCTCCTGAATTGCAGGTTCAAAGCTAGCCTCAGCAACTTAGTGAAGCCTTCCACAATTTAGTTTCAAAATAAAAAATCTTGTTTCAAAATAAAAAATAAAATAGGGCTGGAGGTATAACTCAGAGGTAGAATGTCCCAGGGTTCAATCCCCAGTACCACAAAAAGAAAAAAAAAAAAAAAGAAAGAAAATCACAGTGTCCCTGATAAACAACTAACATTAGTATGACTTAGGTCCAAATAAATATGATCTACTCAGAGCTAATTGCTTCCTTTGTTTTTCTTATATCTCTTCCATAACAACCATGACCTTCCTTCCTTCCTTTTTTTGTTGTACTAGGGGTTGAACACAGAGGCATTCTACCTTTGAGCTACACCCCCAGCCCAATTTTATTTCTTATTTAGAAATAGCATCTCACTAGGTTGAGAAGAGTCTCACTACTTGCTGAGGTTGTCCTAAAACCTGTGATCCTCCTATCTCAGCCTCCCAAGTATGGGGATTACAAGCGTGCACCACCATGTCTGGCTCTTCCTTCTTTCTTGACACTTAGATTTTTAAAAAACATATTCTTGTACATCTCTGTGGTTTCTCTAGCATTGTGGGCAGCACAGACTAGCTTTTTCATCTGGACCCAACACAGTGCTATGAATGGGATAGGTGCTCAATAAATGTTTTCAAAATAAACAGGTAGAATAACAAATGTTGAATTATTGAGAGTGAGACAAATAGGTAGAACATAGAAGAAGAGAGTACAGGGAGGCAAAGAAAGTCAGCTTTTTAATGGGCCAGGATCAGTTATGGTTGAAAATCCAACCCTATTTTCCTGCTCCGGGCAGGGTTTGACATCAAGGGACTCTATTTAGTCATCACTCCAAATCATTTATCCTAACCATGATTCAGTGTCATATAAGTGTGGTCTGCTTATACTTTCCTGCCCAGGGACATTTCTTCATCCACAAACATCCTCATCACATCTTTTTCCCAGAGGCGTTGAATTTGTTTACTGGGAGAAAGCAATTTAGAAACTGCTCATCTTGATTTGGAGCTAATGAAACTGAATACACTGCCAATTTTAAATTACTAATCAGATGAGCATCTCACAATAACATTGATAGCTTCTGGCTAGATACCAATGTAGGCTACTCTTTAAACATCTGTGTCACCAACCACCTCTCTCATGCAGGGGTAGAAGGTAATCACTGGAGGCTTTGAAAGTACTTTCAGATCGTCCATTAGTCAGGCTTTGCTGTAAGAACAAAAACAAATAGTAAAAAGGACTTTTTACTATTCAGACTGTCCCAAGAATCAGGATAATGTGTGTTGGTATCAACTAGTTTTCCTCCACAAATTTTTATCAATGGAGATTATCTCTTAGTTCATCTTTGTATGTTTGGGGGGGAGGGAATCAAAGTGTGAGAAAAAGAGGAAAGATATCCCCAAACAATAATTTTTGGCTCTGCAAATATGGCAGAAGGAGAGGAGAGGAAGGACTGGATTGGGTTGCTTCAGGCTTAGCAAGTCAAAATGTGGGGGTAAACTCATGCTAAAGTTTGGCATTCTGCACTGCTAACCCCCACAATACATGGGGATAAAGGGGGAATCCTTCCCAGGACATAGGAGGGCTCAGAGCACACCTGGGTCTGTTTCCTGAGAGCCAAGTGTTGTTCATTGTTGAGGAAGAGAAACAAGCCCAGATGATAGGAGGAGAAGAATGACACTCTTGCATGGGCCATTCAAAGAACCCAGCTGGGGAGAACCAAACTGGTCCAGATGATCTTTACTAAAAGTGACACCTGTTAAATTGCTAGCTATTGACAGGGATTCATGAGGCATGCCAAAGACAGAAGAACTGACTTTCTTTTTATTATTGTCAGTATTTTCTGGCTCCAGGATTGGGGGGGGGCAGTGCTGGAGGCCAAAAAAGAAGACTCAGAAACACTGAATGTCAGAGAAAGAGAAGGAAACTGGGACAAAGGACAGAAAGAGGTTTCAGTGAGTCAAATAGATAAACTCAAGGCAGAATTCCTGAGGTAAACAAGTGAAGGGCTGAATCATTCAATGCTGAAATTGTGGTTGGAATGGCTAAAAGGAACCTCAGAGGCAAGGCAGAAAATCATTAGCACAGATTAATCACCCACCGCTTTCAACACTAAAAATTATACTGACCTATACAAGCCAGAAAAGGCCAGAGAAGCCAGAAGGACCTTGCTGGAGCCCAAGGGCTTTCGAAGGGGGGCTGCTGTCCTGGCAGGTAGAGGAGAGTGGAGACTGCATGGGGCTGGCCTCTGATGCTCTGGAGGAAGTAACAACATCACAGATCTTTGTGTGGCTAGGAGAAGGGGAGATCCCCATAGACAAATGGGAAGAGAAGGTCAACGCTGAGGGGGGCCCAGCACCTGCTTATGAAGAAAGTAAATGCTGATGAGCTCAGCTTCTGGCAAGGAGAGCTATTTGGTTTGGTTTTCCCTGCAGAGCTCTGTGGGTAGAGAAAAGGCACACGCCGTGCAGCCTGGGGGGACAGGCTGACCATGCACAGGGCACCACGACCTCTGGAGCTTATAACACATGACCACACTGTTCCCACTGTGTGGGAGCCCAAGGCTGCTACGGCCTGCCGTGAACACAGTCTCAGGTTTTTGAATGGCAGCGTTAACCTTGGGTGTCTAGGCAGTACCTCTGCCACAAGGAACTGACCCACAAGCCCGCTTTCTCTTCCAGGGCCTGGGGAGGGGGCTGCATGAAGATGCTTGGTTGGGGTGAGAATGTAAGGAGGCCCTCAGGGTTGTGCAAGTGCCCAGTTGGTGCCTGTTACACTGGAGGCACCTAACTCACCTCCCCAGTGCTGGCCCTGGTTGGGGTTGGGTATTCTGGCTCCGCATTCAGTAGTAACCATGGCAGGCTGGAGCTCATGTTTCCATCTGATGTCTAGAGAATCTGTGGCCAAATCTGGAATGCAATGGGTGGGGAATGTTTTATTTTATTGCAGCTCCCGGACTCCTAGGAAGCGGTGGATAACATGAAAAAAGGAGCCATTAGGGATCCACTGCTGTGAGTGCTTGCAGCTTGTATAGGTGTTCCTTCGCTGGGTGGGGAGAAATAGAAAGAGAGCTTTAGCTTTAGCCAGTACGAGGGAAAGGGAATCCCAAAAGGACTTTGATCAACTTTCAAAAGTAACCCATCTCTTTTTTTTCCTGATTAGAAAAATAAATGAATGTGCATTTTAGATAGAATTAGAAAATGAAAATTATTTGTAATCCAACCCCAAAGTTCCCCACTATGTCCATGTTGAGTCATTTAGATTTCTATCTGTAACTATGTGGTCCTGGTGATGAACATAACAAGGAGGAAGATGATGGCCATCAAACAAACAAGTATCAAGCACTGATTTCTCCACATCAAGCCCTACGCCAGTTGCTTTACACACATTGTCTAGCTTGATCTAACTTATTCTCCACAGTAGTCCCACGAGGCCAGGAATACCACCCCCTTTTACAGAAGAAGACCTGAGGCTTAGCTGTATGAAGATGGGTTTTGAAGGATTTCTCTCTTCTTCCTGTCCCCGCTTCTGCCTCCAACTCTTTCTCTGTCCTCTCACAAAGGAAGCATAGAGTTAAAGCAGAGCGGTCCTTTAGGTTCTGGAGGTTTCTGGCCCTCCCAGGAGGGTGCTCCAAACAGGAGATGGAATGTGCGTCCCTCCCTTCCATCCCCATTCCAACTTCTGGAGAGTATTTATTGAGCTGACTCATATCATATAATTCACAACTGTGAAGAAAAACTTCAGGTTTCCTTTTTGCATTTTGATTTTCAAGATTGCTTTGAGTCTGTCCTCCCTCCCTTCTTTTCTGTGGTGTTAGGGATGGAACCCAGAGCCTCCTGCACGAAAGGCAAGTCCTGTACCACTGAGCTATATCCCCAGTCCTGTTTCGAATCTTTTTTTTTTTGAGGTTGGAGGGACTGGTTCTTTATTTCAAAAAGACACTTGTCAATATTCAGTATCAAAACAGTTGTACTATATTGGTTTCTCTTTCTCCCAACTGGCTCCAAAAAGACCACGACAAAAGAGAGTACATTTTAAGCCAATAAGCTGCAGGCTGTGCACCTAACAGACCTCACAGAAACCTCACCTACAAGTGGGGATTGGGTGGGGAGAAAACTTTGAAAGATCAGCACGCTGCCACCCCAGACTGTCAAGAATGCTCACAGTCAGATGGGGTGGTAAAGTTTCAAAATAATAAAAAATTTAAAAAGTTTTGTACATAAGCTATTCAAGATTTCTCTAGCACTGGCTGATACAAAGCACAATGAGATGGCACTTTTAGAGGCAGCAGCTTCAGACCCAGAAAAGGGTGATGAGATGACTTTCATATGGCTAAATCAGTGGCAAAAACATCTTTCTAGGAGGCAAGAGATAATGAAGTAGTCACCTCAACATTAAGGGGCACATGATCCATTCTATAAGCAGTTGACAAGGGGGTAGAGATGGGATAAAAATTAGGGGTAAAAAGTCAGGCTGTTTCGAATCTTTTTGATGCTGTGTGAAGGTGGTAGCAGCGGAAAAGGCAAGGGTGTACTGGAGAAGATGACATCTGCCTCAGGTCCATCATATAAAATCTACATCTGAGATTTAAAACTACACTGAATGAGATTAATAGCTGATTAATCACATGGAAGAAAAGATTAGTGATCTTGAAGCAATAGAAAATATAGGGGCCTGAGGTTCTTGTTCCTGCTTAATTTTTTTAAAAATTGAATTTGTTCCCAATTGCTAAGTGTCTGCTTTGTTTCAATGCTACCCAAACCCGCCTAGAATAGAGGAAAAAGCCTCCTCCCTATGTTCTAGCATTGTTCAGCTAAGTTCTTAACTTGGTTTTAAACGTAGACTTTCAGCCAAGAATAAAGTGCAATTTAGCCTTACTTTGCTTCATCTGGAGGTTTAGATCTCCCTCGGGGATCTTGAGTATAGAGTTAAGAAAAATTATTCAAAAATTGGAAATAAAGCCAAAGGATTACTTCAATGTCATCTAAGGTCCTGTTACTGAATATTTGGTTTGCCGACTAGCGGTGTCACCTGGGAACTTGTTAATGTGCAAATTCCCAGGCCCTACCCAAGTCCAGCTGAATCAGAATTTTGGGGGGCAGTGCTCAAGAATCTGTATTTTCAAACAATTTTGGAAGCCCTGATCTAGAGAAGTTTGCCCAAGGGCCATCTCACTTTGAGGGAGTGCAACGTAGTTTGTACTATTAATTTGGGCTCAGATCTTTTACAATACTAGTACGATGGTGAGGATTTTCATTTTCTTTCCAGTAGAGAAGACATCTACAAATATTAGGGTCCTATTGCTGTCTTGAACACAAGCCACTTTTGCATCTGAATTTGCAATCTGGCTTTGACACTCCTTTCTTCCCACAGCCTACAGAAGTTCTATTTTTTCATATTCTCTTTTGAACCAAACTTGTCATCCTGCTGCATCCCTCATTAATGAGTTCAATAAAACTTTGACATGTGCTTACTCATCTATCTATATGAAAATTAGATTTTAATACTTTGAGAATTGTACTTTGGCAGAAAGATAGCAAAGAGAAGACAGAATTTGTCTCTTCTTCAGACTTCTGGTTAAACACTACTAAATACTATAGACCTTCAGTCAGGGTCTATTTGGTTACAAACAACAGGTGCCAACTCAAATTAGCTCAAGAGAAAAGGGGTTTATTGGTCACAAACAGAAGTGTCATGGGACTCATTTTCAGGAAGGCCTCTAAGGGAATAAAAAACTGCTCGGTGGTCTCTCGATCTTTATCTTCACATGTTGTGTGGATCCTGACTTTCTAGAGCAGAGCCCTATTCTCTGGCTTGTTATTGTAGAATGGTTTCCTTGTTTTCTTATTGGCATGAATATGACTTTAAAGGGACTCAGATTACCTTGCAGTCCAGGAGCATATCTGATTTGTCTGGGATGAATCAATGTATCAGCTTGCTCTGGGGCGCATGACCACTGAAATGGAGAGAGGAGGATCACATGACCAACCCTGTGGATTAGAGCAGTTGTTCTAGAAGTACCAGAGAGCCTGGGAGGCCGACTCATCTCGGGTCCCTTGCCCTTTGATAGGACTGTGTTAGAGATGAAGGAAAGGAAGAGGACTGAAGAATGTTCTACCCTTTCCTCCTTTGGACATGAGAATGGTCTTGGGACCAATTTGGCCCCACCCATGCCTGAAGCCTAACAAATATCCTCTTGGCTTATGGAAATGAGCAGAAAGGAAGCTGAAGAAAGAGACACCAATTTTTAATTAAAATGCTGTAAAATGATACCTAATAAAGACCTAACTTTAGGGGTTGGGCAATTAATTGACCTCTGAGAACATATTACCATATTGGCTTATTTATTCAGTCCCCAAATTTGTTATTCTAATATATAAATGTATCCTAATAATCTGTAACAATTAAACCCCAGATTTCATTGACTTAGCAAAGTAGAAGTTATTTTTCTACTCACAGCAGTACAAAGTGATATTTTAAGATATTTTGGACTCAACACAGGTTGGGACATACCCAGTATTTTTTTTTTGTTGTTATTATTTGCTCAGTGGATGTGATTCTTTTGTTTGCTTAGGTCTTTTAAACTTTTTGTCAATAATTCATTGTACATCCTTTGCTAAACATGTAGATAATGATTAATTTTATACTATTGTGTTATCTTTAAATTCTTTAAATTTCCTTGTATGTTGCTGGTATTTGGAAATAGAATTTATTTTTTCCATGTTGACCTGGATATGTTTATCTAGCAATCTTGCTAAATCAATTTATTTATTTTCATAATTCATAGGTACATTCTTTTGTATTTTCTACATATACAATCAGATCATCGAAATAATTTTATTTCTTTTCCCAATCCTTCCACCTTTTACTTCTTTTTCTGGTATAACTACCATTAAGCCCCCCAGTCTATTCTATAGAAGTCTATTCTAATTTCCATTCTCATGGGGGAGGGGGACTCAGCAATCTACCACTAAACATCTTACCAGTCAGTGTTAGTTAAGATACAGAACCCACGCCAGTTATTTTAAGAGAGAGAACTTAAGAATTGTTAACAACATTTTGGAGTAGAGAAAAGGCAAGGGGCAGACATCTGGTACCACAGACCTAGTGACCACAGGAAACAGCACCCTGCAGCTCAGAAAACCAAGGAGGAGGTTGATATTCATAAAACTGAAAAGCTTAGAGAAGAATCTTCGTGGAATTAGGGCATAGACCCCAGGAGACAATTCTTTGTTTGCCCAGTGCTGGTGCCTGGGGACCTTCAAAAGGGCCCCTGGGAACTGAGATTCAGACCTCTGAGGAGGGGTCCACCCAGGGCTGGTATTGGTGTCTCGGAGGGGGCACAGGAGACAGGTACCCAGGTAGGAAAAACTGCGAACTGGACCCAGCAGGTAGGATGTCGCTGCCAGGATGAAGAGTTTCTGATCATTAATACAAACAGAAACAGGAAAACCAGCAAAAAACAGGGAAAAGTCCCTTCTTCCTTTGGCAGCTCGCAAGCCTCCCTCTAGTGCCCCCTATTGGCAGGCCTAGGGTGGAGCCGGCTGGCAAAGCTGAAAGGTTATTTGCTGAGGCGAAGTGAAGTAACCGAAGGGTGCTTTTGAAACTTGATACTAGAGTGCTTATTAACACTAACATTAGCGCAGCCTGTGGAAGTATTTTTGTATATAGGCTTATCAGATACATTTACTCTATCAAGAAATTCATTTTATCAAGGAATTTCACGTCCATGTTTAGTCGTTGAGTTTCTTTTTTATTTTTATAATGAATGGAGGTTGGCTTTTATTAAATGCTTTATCTGTATCTATTGAAATTGATGTATAGCTTTTCTTCTTTGTTCTGTTAGGGTGGTGAATTATAAGGATTGGTTTAGAATTTAAATCGGCTTTCAATTCCTGAAATAAATCTAACTTGATTATGTTGTATGATACATTTTACCAATGCTGGGTTGAATTTACTAAGGTGTTTGAATCATGAGAGTGATTTTGTTTCTAATTTTTCTCGGTCAGGGTTGGTATCAAAGTAATTCTGGGCTTATAACACAGGTTGGGACATACACAGTATTTTTATATTATTATTGTTATTTGGAAAAGTATGTATGAAATTAATGCTACATTTTAGATGCTTAGGAAAATTGGTGAAGCCATCTGGGTTTGCATTCTTCTTAAAGTGGAAAGGGTTTATATTATTTTTATTATTTGATTTCTTTAATAAATAGAGGGATATTCCTATTTCTATTTTTATATTTGTATTTATTTTTGGGTCAGTTTGCTAGACCAAATTTTCAAGGACTTTGTCCATTTCATCTAAATTTTCACTTGTAAAAATAAATAAAATAAAATTTCAATTGTGTTGGTATAAGATTTTTTATAATATGCTCTCATTACCTTTTAAATGTCTATAAGATCTGTAGTGATGTCTCTGTTTTCATTCTTGATATTGCTAATTTGTTTTTTCTTTTTTCTTTCAATCTTGCTAGTGGTTTATAGAGTTCATAAAGTTCTATTCAAAGAGCAAAGTTTTATCTCTAATTTTTTTAGTGTACATTTCTATTTTGTTAATCTATGCTCTTTATGATTTAAACTTTTTTTGAAATAGACATTTATGGTATTAAATTTCATCCTTTATTATTTTCTAATACATGAATTAAGACTATATATTATCCATAAATACAACTTTTGCTACATCTCACAAATTTTGATATGTTGTGATTTTATTATTAATCAGTTAAAATTATTTTCCAGTGTATATTTTTATTTATCTTCAAACCCATTGGTCACTTAGAAACATTTAACATTTTTAAAAAATGTAGAGAAATTCTTTTTTTTTTTTTTTTTTTTTTTGCAGTACTGAGGATTGAACCCAGGGGCCTTCTACCTCCAATCTACACCCCCAGTCCTATTTTTTATTCTTTATTTTGAAACAGGGTCTCACTAAGTTGTGGAGGGCCTCACTAAGTAGCTGAGGCTGGCCATGAATCTGTGATTCTCCTGTCTCAGCCTCCCAAGTACTGGGATTACAAGTGTGAGTCACCACGCTTGGCTTAAAAATATAGAGATACTCTAAACTGTATTTTGTTATTGATCTATAGCTCTATTTATTGCAACTAGAAAATATACTTTGTATAATTTTAATTCTTTTTTTGTGTGTGTGGTACTGAGGATTGAACCCAGAGGCATTCTGCCTTCAAGCTACACTCCCAGCCCGATTTTATTTCCTATTTGGAAACAAGGCCTCACTAGATTGATGAGAGTCTCACTACTTGCTGAGGGTGTCCTCAAACCTGCCACCCTCCTGTCTCAGCCTTCCAAGTACTGGGATTACAGGCATGCACCACCACACCTGGCTAATTTTAATTCTTAAACATTTATTGACTTTCTTTCTTAAATAAAATATTTAATATATTGATGATTATTGTAATTATTACAACATTTGTATTATTTGTCCTATCTATCTTACTATTTGTTTACTGCTCAGCTCATACGTTATTTGTTTCCTTTTTCTCTCCTTTTTTTATTTATCTGTGGCATAACCAAATGTTTTTATTATTTTATTCTGTTAGTTTATAGTTATATATTTTTGTTTATTCTGTTAATGATATTATCCTATAGACTATAACATCCAACCTTGACTTATTAGAGCACATTGTAAATTAGCTTTTGCCAATTTTTAGAGAATGTGGGACTTAGTACATTTAACTTTTTTTTTTTTTTTTTTTTTTTTGGCGGTACTGGGGATTGAACTCAGGAGCATTCAACCTTCGAGCTATACTCCCAGCCCTATTTTTTATTCTTTATTTTGAAACAGGGTCTCACTAAGTTGCAGAGTGCCTCACTAGGTAGCTGAGGCTGGCCTTGAACCCAGATCCTCTGGTCTCAGCCTCCCTAATGCTGGGATTACAGGTGTGTGCCACCACGCCCAGCTGGTACATTAAATTTTGATCACTTCCTGCTTTCACTATTATTGCCATGCATTTAAGCATACATATATTCAAAACAGAACAAAGCATCATTATCTTCTTTATATTTTTTATTGGTACCTTGCAACTATACATCATAGTGAGATTCAAAGTGATACAAACATACTTGTGCACAGCACTTGCTGTTTTTTCTTCCAGATCCCTCGATGCGTCCCCCCTTCTCCCGCCCATCCACATTAAGTGAGATTGGTAGTGGTACCTTCGTATATGGACGTAGCATTATTTGAACTAGTCCCTTCGCCAATTCTCCTTTTGCCCCTCCCCACCTCCCTTCCCTCAGCCCCTTCCATTATTCTGCTGGTCTCTCTCTTCATCCCTCGGAGGACTTCAATATCAAGTCTCTTTTTTTTCCTATTTTCTCTCTAGCTTTCACATAGAGAGAAACCATATGACCCTTGACTTTCTGGGACTGGCTAATCTTGGGAAAATATTCTCTAGTTCCATCCATTCTTCTGCAAATGACATGATTTTGTTCCTATTTATGTCTGAATATTTTTGCAGACAAATTTTTATGTAGATTTATTCATAAAGTTATACTTCCAATTGATCATTATTCTTTCCTAAGTCTCCATCTTCTCATTTTCCTCCACTTCAAGAATTTTTATGATGATGATGGCGATGATGATGGTGATTTATTTGTGGAACTGGGGATTGAACCCAGGGGCATTCTGCCTCTGAACTACACTCCCAGCCCTATTTTATTTTTTTATTTTTTGTGGTACTAGAGATTGAACCCAGAGGCATTCTACCTTTGAGCTACACCCCTAGCCCAATTTTATTTCTTATTTTGGAAACAGGGTCTCGCTAGGTTGATGAGCGTCTCACTACTTGCTGAGGTTGTCGGTGAACCTGTGATGCTCCTGTCTCAGCCTCCCAAATACTGGGATTACAAGCATGTGCCACCACGCTCGGCTTATTTTTTATTTTTGAGACGGCCTCAGTAAGTTGCAGAGGGCCTAAGTTGCTGAGGCTGGCTGTAAACCTGTGATCACCTCTTTCAGTCTCCCAAGTATTAGGATTACACACCAGGCTTCGTTATTATTTCTTTAGTTTAGTCTGATGACAATCTTTCCTTCTCTCTCTCTAACTGAAAATGCTTTTATCTTGCTTTTATTTTCAAAGAACATTTCCACTGGATATTGGCAGTTATTTTCTTTTATTGGTGCATTGTAATTATACATCATACTGAGGTATTTTATGCATTCAACATCTTAAAGATGCCATTGTTTCTGTTGAGTAGTCAGCTGCCAATAGAAATCTTTGAAAATAATGCATCTTTCCCCCCTAGATGGTTTTAAGATATCATCCTTGCTTCTGATTTTTATAATTTCAAGGATGTGGTTAAGAATGGCTTTTTATTTTTTAAAAATCTTACTTGAAAATGTAGAGCTTTAAAAATCTGCTCTATATTCTCTTTCTGTGAGGGTAATTATAATGTTAGAGCTTTTACCACACCCCATATTTCTTACCCGTTGTTAGGTACTTTCCATCCCCTTTCCTTGCTATATTTCAGTTGTATGTTTTCTGCACACGTATTCATTACCAATCATTTATTTGTTGTCATTAGTCTGCTGTTAAATCCATGACTAGGTTCTTATTTTTAGTTGTGTTTTTCTAAATCTAAAATAATCATTTCATACTTTTTTCCCCTGGATTCCAGGTCTCTGGTGAACTTTTCATTTTGTCACCTATTTTCTTGATATCAGAAATATTTTCAATTCTATATCTGATAACTCTCATACCTGTAGAATTTTTGGGTTTGTTTTGTTGTCTGATTTTCCCCTTGGTTTTTATTCATACAAATTTTTCTCCTGACATATGCATTAGTTTTCTTTTCATTAAAGGCAAGTATATGTATATGAGAAATTTTGAAGACTCAGGTTCACATTCTTTCCAGAGAAGATTAACTTTTCTTCTAGCAGTTAGAGAAGACAGAAATGACCTTGATCCAGATGGGAACTATGATCATTCCAAGCTGCTTTTCAGCCTTTTTGAGGGCTAATATATTTGTAGTTTTTGTCTCTTGTACAAAGTAGCCCTTCAGGACTCTCATCAAAAAACCCTCTTGTGTGTACGAGAGCCTTTTATCCCAGCAGGCCCTAATGTCCACTTTTTGTTCCCCAGCACTATTAGCATCCTAAGAGTACTAGCTAGCTTTTTACCTCTTACAGGCTGGTTTGTGTATGGTGCAACTTGAGAATTGACAAATTACTCATTGAGAGAAGTTACACAGAGTCCTGAGTCCACTTTCTGTAGTTTCCTTTTCTCCAGGATCTTAGGACATCAGGTATGGACTTATTTAGCATCTAAAACTTTAGGTTTTTTTTTTTTTTTTGTAGTACCATAAAATGACTAAAATCTCTGAGAAAGTACTTTCTTGTTGGTCTATTGGCCCTACTTTGTTTACAGATTGGCAGAGGATAAGGCTGGGCTCTTCTCCCTGGGGTCCTGGTCTGGTGACTTTTGGTGCCTTTCTTGATTGCTGATATCTTCATCAGTAGCTGCTGTTTTATGCAGCTGTTTCTTCTACCGGCTTCAGCATTTATAATTGTTCTTAGAAGGATGGTGATCTGATGAAGGATATTTTATCCTTGCTGGAAGTCGGAGTTTTCTCTAATCCATTTAAAAAGATTAACATTCTTTATTTATATAATTAAAGGTTCAAATTAATGATGAGAGACACTTTTGATATATGCCTCTAGGCATGCCAACTTCAAATGTCATAAAACAATATGTATAACAGGGTGTTCTGTTTTGGGGTTTTTTTTTGAGGGGGGAGGTGGATGTAATGACTGCACAGAGTTTTATGCTACTTAGAAAATAGCAGAGATGACTTTTCATCAGGAGACCATTTCCTAAATTGTTTTGGGAAACACAAATGCTCTGTGCAGTTTTAACAGGTGTTTTGTAGAAAAAGCTTTTTTTTTTAAAGGTTAAATTACTTTGGGAAGTGATAGTTAAACAGAATTCTTTACTTTATAATTTCTCTGAGAGCCCTCGGTATGTTACTTTCTTTGTAACTCTCCAATGGGGAGTTATAACATGCAGAATTTCCTAAACTTATTCGATCAAAGAATCCTTTGAGGAGTGACTCATGGGGAAGTTATTATTCCACATGTCATAGTTTCAAAAACACTGGTTTAAGCCAGACGTAGTGGCACACACTTGTAATCCCAGCATTTGGGAGGCTGAGAGTGGAGGATCTGGCTTCACGGCCAGCCTCAGCTACCTAGTGAGGCACTCCGCAACTTAGTGAGACCCTGTTTCAAAATAAAGAATAAAAAATAGGGCTGGAGGTATAGCTCGGAGGTAGAGTGCCCCTGAGTTCAATCCCCAGTACTGCAAAAAACAAAACAACCAAAACCCCCAAAACAAACAAACAAACAAAAAAAATCCCACTGGTTTAAGAGGAAAGAAGGCTAAGTTGAAATTTAGATGGTCTCTGGCCATGACGCCGACATTTATTAGTTGTGTGATATAAAACATTGCATCTCTGATCATTATTTTCTCATCTATAAAATGAAGAGGCTGCACTTGAGATATATAAGTCCAAGCGTTTCTGCTCTATAATATAGCCTGAGGATATTGCCTGCATCATGCAATATTCTCTCCTCTCTCCACTCCCATTACTGTCTTCTCCTTTATACCTAACGATGTAGTGATGAAGGAGTGGTTGGATTATCGAGACATATTTACTATCTTTGAATTTGAGTCAATCATTTAACTGAAGAGATGTCAAAAAAAAAAAAAAAAACCCAACAGCAAAAAACTATGACCTCTCAAGATATGCCGTACAGTCACTGTAAAAGCCTAGGATGGCATGGCTTGCTTAATGAGGACTACAACAGGAATTATGAGGCTTTGCATAGAATCTTGGATCATGGTGAACTTCATCTTTGTTTTCATGTCCCCATAGGAAATGGAGACTAGGAGAATACTTAGGGTATGTACACTTTGGGGGAATCAACAATAGATTTATAAAGCTGGGGCCCTACAGAGCTTTCTGATTTTCTTTTCTCTTTTTGCTGACTAAAGAGAAAATTCATTTTCTAAAAACATGGTGCTAATCAGAGGAAAAAATACTCAGAATTTTTGGCCATAACTGGACTTCATGGTAGTCTTAAGTCTGAATTTCTATGAAATTGGCAAAACAAACAAGCAAACAAAACAAAAACAAACCCTCATTGAGTCAAGAATGTAAAGTTAAACTTATAATGACAGGCCTCCAGGAGTATGGGAGACATCAATGTAAATCATCACTGGAGGAACTCATCTTCATTCTAGACCTTAAACTATTTCAAGAGATAAGTTTCCCAGCAAATGGAGCAGCTCATCATAAAATGTCACAAGGACCTGAGGCATCAACAGAAAAAAACCGACTTCAGAAACAGAGCTACAAATACTCCATATATTAATAACTATGATTAATATGTGTAAAAAAGCGTTAGACAAGCTTGAATAGATGAGCAGTGGAAGGAATCGCTAAAGAATAGGCAAGCACAGTTTAGTGATTGACTTTGATATATTTGTGAAAGTACATCATGTGCATTAGGGTGCCCCCCCCAGCTACCCAGGGAGGGCGAGGGAGTGGGGTGGCAATTTGGGAAGGGGTTAAATGAGAAATGTGTGCATATATGCCTTTATTAGCTTGTACCTAAAAAAGATGTGTGATTACCAATAAATAAAAAAAACTGTAGAGCATGTTATAATGAGTCCCATGTATCCTATATCTTGATGGTTTCCTTTGATGAGGAGAAAATTTTTAGTTTAATACTATCCCATTTATTAATTCTTGTTTTAATTTCCTGAGCTATGGGGGTCTTATTGAGGAAGTTTCTATCTGTGCCAGTATGTTGGAGTGTTGGACCTATGGCCTCCTCTAGTAGCTTCAAAGTCTCTGGTCTAATTTCTAGGTCTTTGATCCATCTCAAGTTGACTCCTATGCAGAGTGAGAGGTAAAGATTTAGCTCCATCTTTCTACAACTGGATAGCTAGTTTTCCCAACACCATTTGTTGAAAAGTCTGTCTTTTCTCCAACATATGTGCTTGGCACCTTTGTCAAAAATCAAATGGCTATAAGTGTGTAGATTTGTTTCTGTATCTTCTATTCTGTTTCATTGGTCCATGTGTCTGTTTTTGTGTCAATACCATGCTGTTTTTATTACTATAACTCTGTAGCATAATTTGTAGTCAAGAATTGTGATGCCTCCTGCATGATTCTTTTTGCCAAGAATTGCTTCGGCTATTCTGGGTCTTTTGTTTCTCCATATGAAATTTATGACTGATTTTTCTATGTCTGTGAAGAATGACATTGGTATTCTGATAGGAATTGTATTGACTCTGTAGATCACTTTTGGTAGACTGGCCATTTTGATATTTATTCTGCCTATCCAAGAGCAAGGAAAATTTTTCCATCTTCTAAGATATTTTTCAATTTCTTTCTTTAGTATTCTATAATTTTCATTGTAGAGGTCACCTATCTTCTTGGTTAGGTTTTTTCCTAGGTATTTTATTGATTTTGAGATTATTGTGAATGGAATTATTTTCTGTATTTCTTTCTCCATGGATTCATGGTTGGCCTATAGAAAAGCTACTGATATTTTTAGGTTGATTTTGTAACCCACTACTTTGCTGAATTTGTTAATCAGTTCTAGTAGTCTTTTGGTTGAGTTTTTTGGGTCTTCTAAATATAAGATCAGGTCATCTGAAAATAGAGATAATTTTAATTCTCATTTTCTTATTTGAATTCTTTTGATAGCCTTCTCTTGTCTTATTGCTTTAGCAGAAGTCTTGAGGATTATATTGAAAGAGTGGTGATAGTGGGCATCCTGGTTGTGTTCCTATTGTAAAGGTAATTCCCACAGTTTTTCTCTATTCAATATGATGCTGCATTGGGTTTATTGTATATTGCCTTAATGATGTTGAGGTAGGTTACTTCTATTCTGATTTTCTTTGGTGTTTTTTTTATATAATAATTGGTGCATTGTAAACATACATCTTTGTTAGGTACAAGCTGATAAAGGCATATATGCACACATTTCTCATTTAGCCCCTTTCCCAATTCCCACCCCACTCCCTCGCCCTCCCTCCTTCTCAAGTTCAGTTTAGTATTGACCTTGATATATTTGTGAAAGTACATCATGTGCATTATGGTGTCCCCCCTACCCCTCGTCCATCCCCTTTGGTTAAGTCAACTTCTTTGCTTATCAAGGGTCTCTCCTTTTTCATCTGGAGACCCTCCTATGCCCCATCTTCTCCCTAGCATCCGCATATTAGGGAGAACATATGCTTTTTTACTCTTTGTGACTGGCTAATCTCACTTAACAATGTTTTCCAGTTCCATCCATTTCCCTGCAAAGAACATGATTTTGTTCTTCTTTATGGCTCAGTAAAATTACATTGTGTACATATCCCATAGTTTTGTAATCCATTCATCTGTCAATGGACATCTTGGCTGCTTCCATAGTTTGGCAATTGTGAATTGTGCGGCTATAAACATAGATACACATGCATCGGTCTGATATTTGGTTTCCATTCTTTTGGGTAGATACCCAGAAGTGGTATTGCTGGATCATATGGTAGGTTCATTCCCATTCATCTGAGGATCCTACATACTGTTTTCCAAAGTGGTTGCACTAATTTGCAATACCACTAACAATGTATTAGGGTTCCCACTTCTCCTCACCCTCGCCAGCATTTGTTGTTGTTTGTATTCTTGATGATTTCCATTCTGATTGGAGTTAGGTGAAACCTCAAGATAGTTTTGATTTGCATCTCTCTGATCGTTAATGATGTTGAACATTTCCTCATACATTTATTGGCCATTTGTATTTCTTCTTTTGTGAAGTGTCTATTTAGATCCTTTTCCATTTTTTGATTGGGTTGTTTGCTTTCTTAGCTGTGATTTTCTTGAGTTCTCTGTATATCCTAGATATTAGTCTTCTATCAGAAGAGTAGCTGGCAAAAATTTTCTCCCACTCTGTGGGCTCTCTGTTGAGGTTCATGATAGTTTCCTTTGCTGCACAGAAGCTCTTCAGTTCACTGCAATCCCATGTATTGATCTTCCTTTGAGTTGCTTGTGCTTTTGGGGTCTTTTTGAGAAAGTTTTTCCCTGTGCCTATGTGTTGAAGTGTTGGTCCTATGCCCTCTTCAAGTAGCTGCAAGGTCTCTGGCCTGACTTCCAGGTCTTTGATCCACCCTGAGTTGACTCCTGTGCAGGGTGAGAAAGTAGGGTTTATTTCCAGTTTCCTGCATATGGTTAACCAGTTTTGCCAACACCATTTGTTAAAGAGGCTATCTTTTTTCCAGTGTATGTTTTTGGCTCCTTTGTCAAAAATAAATTGACTGTAAGCACGTGGGTCTGTTTCTGAGTCTTCTATTCTGCTCCATTGGTCTATGTGTCTGTTTTTGTGCCAATACCATGCTGTTTTTATTACTGTGGCTTTGTAGTAGAGTTTGAAGTCAGGTATTATAATACCTCCTGCATGGGTTTCTTTGGTATTTTTAACATTTGGTTTGTGCTTCTAGGTCTTCTTAATTGCCTATTATCTGTAAGTTAGGTCATTTCATATTATCCCACATTTGTTGGATGTTCAGGTCTTGTTGTTGTATTGTCTTCTCTATATTGTTGACTATGTTTTCAGTTTTGAATGAACTGTCTTCCAAGAGGGATACTCTGTTTTCCATGTGGTCTAGCTTGCCAGAGGTGGTTTCTTTTTTTTTTTTTTTTTTTTTTTTTTTTTTTTTTTTTTTTTTTTTTTTTTTTTTTTTTTTTTTTTTTTTTTTTTTTTTTTTTTTTTTTTTTTTTTTTTTTTTTTTTTTTTTTTTTTTTTTTTTTTTTTTTTTTTTTTTTTTTTTTTTTTTTTTTTTTTTTTTTTTTGAATAGTTGTCTGTGCCATATTTATTTCTCTTTAATTTATGTGCAATCATTACACATATATTTATGTTTCTTTACTGTTCTTTTATTTTTATTTTTTCTTATTTTTTTATTGTAATAATTCGTGCTTTGTATATATACATTTTTGTTAGGTACAAATTGATATAGACAAATGTGCACACATTTCTCATCTGACCCTTTCCCCAATTCCCACCCGCTCCCTCGCCCTCCCTCCCTCTCAAGTTCAGTTCAGTGAGTGATCTTGATATAATTGTGTAAGTACATCATGTGCCTTAGGGTGCTCTCCCCCCCCCCCCCGTCCAATCCCCAATCCCTTCAGTTAAAACAACTTCTTTGCTTATCGAGGATCTCTCCTTTTCATCTGGAGACCCTCTTATGCCCCATCTTCTCCCTAGCATCCGCATATTAGGGAGAACATATGCTTCTTTACTCTTTGTGACTGGCTAATCTCACTTAACATAATGTTTTCCAGTTGCATCCACTTC
>PVLC010025373.1:0-23724 GCA_004027655.1 Graphiurus murinus | reverse complement strand
GGGGAGGGAGCCGGGGGGGGGGGAAGCTCACCAAGTGCTCCCTGTGTGTATGTCACTATCACTCTAAACCACATCGGGATGTGAGACTACAATACACCAATAAAAGTATTTTAAAAATCTTCAAAAGTAATGTTGTAGTAAGTTTCATTGATAAATTAATCAACCATAAGTTAATGATACAAAGAAAAAATTTCTAACCTGGGCTTTCTATTCAAAGCACAAATTTCTGCAACCACTGAAATAGCAACAAATATATACCTGGCCACGTACACATCTATTTGAATCTTTAAATGTTGGAACAGAGCTCAAAAGTTTCAAAACCTCAATATTCTAATATCGATTTATAAATAAGCACTCTGGTAGCTAAATTGAGAAATTCAATTATAATTATTTGGTGAAATAGATACCAAGTCATTACAGATACACATTGTTGTACAAAAGTTCAAAAAGTAAATGTCTTCAGTTTGGCTTACATTTTCATCTTTTTACCTTGAGTTTGTTATAAACTGTTTTTCCATAGACATTACCTGTATTATATATATTTAGAGATCAGAGCCATTCTTAGGTTCCAATTGCTAAGTGGAAATAAATGTGTACTCGTGGAAAAGCTTCTCTAGTGTATACAGAGAAATTTAAATAGTGTGGCTTACACTGGATTCCAGGGTAGACATTTCTGGTTTTAGGCATTTCTGTAGGTGCTTAAGTGCAAAATAATCATGCTAAAATCAAAATCAGAGTCAAATCTGATGTGAGCCAGTTTACTCTGGAGCACAGTCCTGGGAGGTGAGAAATGATCTTCTAGGTTGCTACTTAGTTCAAATCTTGGTGCTGCCTACTTGAGGGAAGCCAGAGAAAGGGGAGATGGAAAAACATTGGCTGAAAGGGATTAAATAATTACCTTTCCACATTGGATAATTATTTCATTTTTAAAGAAAACCAGAAACATTTTCAACCTAGTGAATTATGCCTGTCTCTTGGCAAGAATTATTGCAGAAATACTAAGGAGATATACAGGGGCATCAGAAACAGGGATTTTAAGTTTTTAATCCATACTAGCACTGATTAGCACAAATAGTGACTTTATTTTCTTATGAGTTTGAATTTTAATACCTAAAGGAAAGGCCAAATTCTAAAATGGGGGAGTTAAGTCTCATTGAAAATATATCAGTTCTTTTATGTAATGAACATTATGGCTTTTGGAATACAGCATTCAAAATTGTCAAATATCTCCCCTTTTCTGCACTGATGCTTCCAAAAACTCTATCAAAAGATTACTTAATTTTCATTTTTAGAAAATAAATTAAAAGTTTATTTAACCATTTTGTCAACATTTAGCCCCTTGATATATAATATGTCCCCTCTTCTCTCATGAACACACACACATATGTGTGCTTTTGTTTTATTTTTAGGAGATTTGAAGTCAAAAGTCCTATGAATTTTTCAATTTCAGAAACAACCGATATGGAATTCAGTAGTATATTAGCACTGGAAAATTTAAAGTCTGTGACTTTTAACAAAATCAAAATGAATCAGTACAAAGTAATAAAAATAATAATAAATTGTTGAATTTCTATAATGGTTTCTATTCTGAGGAGTTCCTGACAATTTCAAATGTATTCACAGCTATTCAGAAATCAAGGAGTGGGGTGAAATAGTTGATCTTATTTTACATGTGCTGAATGAAAAGCTTGGGAAGGGAGAGATACCACTGTTTATACCACAGCAGTAGTGACCTTTGTCCTTTGCTCTCTCTTCAGTCAGATTAAGTCACTTCCTTAGCACACTGGCTGAGTACCTATTCTGTGCTATCTAGTGGTTGAGTTTCTATGTGAGTTCTGAGTGGGACATATTTTAAAGTGAAAGGTGGCATGAACTGGTGAAATAGGCTTTTGACTACAGCTGAGGAACCTTTGACAAGTGGCTGCCTCTCTTGGCCTCAGTTTCCCCAGCTGGGGATGATAATAACACATGCACTGAGTGACATTTGTACAGTGCCTAACAGCTCCTGCTACATAGTAGGCTCTGTAAAAACTACTCATTTCATCTTCCCTGGAAGAACGTCTACCTCTGGAAGCACATACATTTTTGTACAATACTTATCATATTTATCAAATGCTGTTTTGCATTGGCATACTAAGGGTGCATGGAAGTATTTTTCCATGTTATTCAAACTTTAATTCATTGGAGGCCAGGTTCTGTGCCTTATTTACATTTACACTTGCCACGGAGCATTAGTTACCTAATTCAATAGCTAGTGATTGAGTACCCTAAATCAACAAACAGTATCTTAAAAGCAAGATGAGTATAAATAAATAGGCAGGTAAAATAGAACACCTAGATCAGATTAACAAAGTAAGAACCAGTGGATGTGAACGAGTTCTTCTGCTTTCTTAGAAATACTGAAATCTAATGCTTAAGCAGTGGCTTGTGGTGAGAGGAATTTCCCAGACTAAATTCAGATATGTGAATCATCGGTGTTGTTATTATAAGAGGTATATTAACATTTTCATTGGAATAAGGAAAGAGTAAATACTATAACCATCTCTATGTCCTGGTGTTTTCATTTATAAAAACAGAAAAATTGATCAGGTTTCAGTTTTGACTATCAAGCAGATCTTGCCAAGAGCAAGTTTTAAAACCTGTAATTTTGTCCACTTTGACATGTGTTTGATTTTTTTAGATGTTTGAAAAATAACTTGTGGAAATTACAAAAATCTAAAATTTTCTCATGGAGATGGTCTTGTTTCATTATATTGAATTAAAATCAATTAGATGCCTACATCTTGTTAATTTGTAAGTGGTAGAAAATTTAGTAGTATCTTTCATACTAGAAAAATGTTGAAAGGCATATTTTAGAATGCCAGTTAGTTGATGATATTTAGTTTACTGTATATTTAGTTTGCTCCTTAAGATGATATTGGTACTTAGGTAAGAGCTCATTATCTTAAGCCTCTGATTTCTCTTCTGCTTGATACTTCTGTAAAACAAGCAGCTTGTGTCTCTCTAAATTCCTGCTTTTTCCTTAAACCATGTTTTTTCTTTGTAGCACAACCATGGACATAGAGAAGTGTGCCACACGTTTAATAGACATTGATGTTTAAACATTTAAATCTGTTAAAGAAAAATCATTGGTAAAAGATATCAATTCCTCGATTCCCATATGAGGAGTCTCATTCCCACTTCCTCACCCTTCTTTCACTCTTCCCCTTCTTTCTGTATACCTATGATGCATTAGGCATATGTGTATCATGCTTTTGTATATGTATGTGTGGTGCTGAGATTGAATTCAGGGGCATTCTACCTCTGAGTTATACTCCCAGCCCTTTTTATTTTGAAACAGGGTCACTCTAAGTTGTGGATGGCCTTACTAAGTTTCTGAGGATGGTCATGAATCTGTGATCCTCCTGTCTCAGCCTTCCAAAACTGGGATTACAAGTGTGTGCCACCATGCCTGGATATGATGCTGCTTTCTAGACATCTCTACTAGGATATTCCCATAGGGACCTCATAGCATAACTAACACTAAGCAGTTGATGGCACTAACCATTCCAGAATTCTAATAATCATCTAAGATTCTTTCCTGCTTCCCTATGCTCTATAGTCTATCAATCATCAAGTCCTAACTTCCTCATTTACTTCAAAGATATAACTCCAGCACTTTATATCACCTTACACTGGGTAAGCATCATGTTTCACTTGCTTCTTGCACCTGATCTCTCCCAACCTTCTCCCCACCCAACACCATGCCTTCTCCTTATTGTCCCTAACCTGATGTTTCCATGCCTCCCATTGTCTACAGAAAGAGGCCAAATCTCTGGAAATCTCTTTTGTACCTGACCCTTATTGTACTTGTCAGCCTCTCCCTTCACACCCACTTCCTAGCACATGAAATACAACAACACTCTCTCACCTTTTACTGTTCATTCTTTACTTTCCCTGGGAATACTTATCACCAAGTCAGGCACCTCACTTCTCTATTCCTGCAATATGTCGTCTATATTACACTCTGTTTCAAGTGGTCATTTGCATATGTGTCTTTCCCAATCATCTGGAAACTCTTTGAGGACAAGGAGTGTCTATAAGTTTATTAATATATCCCCAGCACCTGATGCAGTTCCTAGCACTTAGATAAGTGCTCATTAAATACTGTAGAGTACCTTGCTGTGTTAGTTTGCTAGATGTGCTGTAACATAGTACCACAGGCTATGTGACTTAAATAAGATAAATGTATTGTCTCACAGCTGTGGAGGGAAGAAGTCTGGGATCAGTACGTGAGCAGGGTGCTTTCTTCTCAGGTCTCTTTCCTTGGCTTGTAGATGCCACCTTCTCCCTGTGCACTCCCAGGGTTGCCCCTGTGTGTGTTTGTGTCCTCATCTCCTCTTATGACAATACCCATCATATTGGATTAAGGCCCACACTCATGACCTCATTTTGCTTTAATTGCCTTTTTAAAAATACTATCTCCACAAAGAATAACATTCTAAGGTACTGGGGCTTAAGATTTCCACAATTTGGGGAGGGGCACATAATTTAGCCCATTACACTTGCTTTTCAGATACTTGCAGTTTAGTGGATGATTGTTCTGATTAAGGACTATTGTATGATGCATGGATAGAATAGTTTGGAACATGATTCTCATAATTACCTGTGGAATGTCAGGAAGTCCTCAAGTTTTAACTGCATATGCTCTCCAAGAACACTCTTGGATAGTGAATTTCTCTTTCTAATTCATGGATTCAGTTGGCCTGTTTGCTCAAACAAGGATGATCAATCAAGCACTCAGGGGACCAGAGGTGAAAAATGTCCTTTGTTAATGTTAGTTATACTCTCCAATCCTGAGGGAATTTCCTTTATTCTCAGTGCCTGAAGATATTTAAACTCTTTAATATGTGAGTATTTTCTGAATGCTTCTTTATGTGAGCAAATCTAACCATTTTTGCAAAATGTTTGAAAAGTCTAATCTTAGCTCCTCTGAGTTAATTTAGTACTGTAAGGTAAACTTGGATACTCAGAAAGTATCTGGCTGGTCTTGGTGAATTTGTCACCTAATAGATGAATGGTGCCAATCAATTATTTATTTATTCAGAAACTTACAAATTACCATTAGACTGTTCTCTCCATGGTGTGTTTGATTGATTGGCACTGTTTGTAGTCTCTGAAATATTTTTGTGTACACAAAATCACAGACTGATATGTAGATGAAATATTAAATAAAAATGTTACCAAAAGACCACGTTTTTTTTTTTCATCCAGGCCTGACAGCACTGGTCAAGGGTAAAGAAGTATTGAGGCCCCTAGATCTTCCAGAGGAAAGGAGCTGTTTGCCTATACTACAATTTGCAGGAAAGGATTGTCAGTAAGAGGGGAATCTAGCAAATTTAGCTGTCATGATAAAATACTTGGGAAAGGGGATGCCTTGAGCTATCAGAATATATAATCATTTGGTGGCAAGTCAATAATTTCTCAGTAACCCAGCAAAAAGCTTTTTATTTTTCACTTAACTAATCAGTTACAACCAGCTCTCTGGGAGTGTAATTCATAGAAACATAGAACAACAGAGAATGAAGGAGTAAGGAATCAGAGGGACCTTCTAAGTTTCTCACTTAGGCATTTGGAGAAAGTGAGATCTGAAGAATAAAGTGACTTACTTAAGTCAATGTGTTGAATGGTAATAGCACTGGAATTGGTTTAGGTCTTCTGACCCTCAGCCCAGTCTTCTTTCATCATATTGGAGTGGTTAGAATTCTGCCAGTCACCTCATCATTTAGAGAGACTGTGGCTAAGCATCTTAGTTGAGAAACCATTTGGTTAGCAGTTAAAAGCATGTGCTTAGGAAGCAAACTGCCTAAGTTCAAACCCCATACTAGCTCCAAGGCATTCTGCAAGCCATTTTCTGTTTTATTTGGTTTAGTAGGGCTGCCAGAACAAAGTACCACAGTCCTGGTGGCTTAAACAACAGAAATTTATTTCCTGAAGTTTGGGAGGTATAGAAGTCCAAGATCAAGGTGTCAGGAGGACTGTTTTCTTCTGAGGCCCTCTCTTTTTGGCTTTGAGGTAGCTTTTTTCCCCTCTGGTATCTTCACATGGTGTTCCTTCTGTGTGTGTGTCTTTTTTAATCTCCTTTAATAAGGACACAAGTCAAATTGAATTAGGGCCTATCCCAATGGCCTCATTTAGTCTCAAATATCTCTTTAAAGATCTTATCTCTAAGTATAGTGCATTCTGAGGTACAAGGGATTAATACCATTGCAGAGGCACAATGTGCTGATAGTCATTGATCTAGGCCTTGTTTACTGTATACACAAAATATCTGTGATAATAGATCCTACCCCTAAGTGGTATAAGGACTGAATGAGTTGGTTCAACATAGAGCATTTAGAATAGTACCTAGCATGTAGTAAGCCCTCAATAAGCCTTAGCTTATTCCTTAGATAAGTTCCAGAAAGTTAGGTTTACTGTTTGTTGTTGAAAATTCAGATATACCAATAGTACATTCTTCATAGCCAAAGGATTCATAAACTGACATAAAAGAATCTAAAGCCCTTTAGACGGTTAAACAGACTAAATTTGCCTATATTTAAATAATTTGTTCAAATTTGTTAAATCAGACTATCACAAATGGATCAATATAATTTGAAACCCATTGAACCATCATAAAGAAGAATTTAAGAACCAGAGTGTTGTACTTAAAGAGATAATGCTGGACAATGCACCTGAAAGTTAAAAACAAAAAATATTGGATTGTGGTATTGTTTATGCTTTGATTCTAATAGATTATTATTTAATAAAACTTTCCTTGATTGCTCAACTAGTACCAGAAATATATAATGGGCCTAACATTCCAGTGGATGAAATGAAATACATGAAATGCAGGCTTTTAAAAACATAAATATATATTTTCTATCTTTATTCAACATGTTTATTTTAAATATATGTGTCTATTTCAGTTAGTATTCTCACTGCTGTGATCCAAATACCTGACACAAAAAACTTAGAGGAAGGAAAATTGTATTTGCTTACAGATCTGGAGAGGTTCAGAGGTCACAGCCCAGTTTGAGTTGCCTTCTACTGAAGCTGCATTTCCTCTGGGCAACCTGATAAGGAGGCAGACAGAGCAAGGGGAGGGAGCCAGGGACAAATATAGTCTCCAAGGCCACACCCCCAGAGACCCCTCCCTGAAACCAAGTCTCACCTCCTATAGAGCTTCCTCATGTACTACTTGAGGTCTGGGAGCCATTCTAAATCCAAACTATAACAATATCTATATTGGTATAGTTGCTATCTCCAGTCTCAAGAAACTCATGGTCTAGAGGGGGACATATGATGTCAATATGAGTATAATGAAAAAAGTATGAGTAGGGAACCACAGAGAAGAACTAATGTGACCTAAGAGAACCAGAAAGGCTTCCCAGATTTGACAAAGGAGCTCATCATGAAGTATAAGAAAATGTGGGGAAATTTAGACTCGGTGTACTATATATACACAAGCTAGGGAATAAGAAAGAACTGGTGGTGAATGGACCTGCTGTACCTTGTTACAACTGGAACATCAGCTATGTTGGGGAACATGGTACACAATGAGACTAAATGTTTAGTGTCATGCTCAGTAGGTTAGATTTATATTCTGTATGTTGAAGTTTGCTAATAGTGATGGTCAACATTACTTTTTTCCTCCCAGTATTTGGAATTGAACCCAGGGTCATTCTACCTCTGAGCTATACCACAGCCCTATTTTATATTTATTTATTAATTTCTAAACAGAATCTCAGTAAGTTGCTGAGGGCCTCACTAAGTTGCGGAGGCTGGCCTCAAACCTGCAATCTTCCAGTCCCAAGAGCACCACCATGCCCAGCTAGACATTATTTGTTGATTACAGCACTCATCTCTACTGATCCTGATAGACTCCTTAGAATCCATCCCAGCACAGCCTTTCAAGCAGTCGTTACCAGTCAACTAAAGTTGGCCTCTTGCCCAACTATAGGCAATGGCAATTATTAATGAATAAAATTAAGTTGGAAACATTCACTTTACCTAAAAACAACTAGTCTTGGGATTAATGGTCTAGTACTATATTTTATAATTTACACTGTTCTTCTTATTTATACATGTGATAGAAACATTTCTCAGATTAACTGAATTAGACCAAATAGATCAATTTGGGTTTATAAGATTTTTATGAAAAAGAAAAAAAAAGTCCTCATATGTTTATCTGAATACATCAGGCTCTTGAAGTTCAATGAAATTTTCAAATAGCATAATCATATCATGGTCATTGGAATCTTGGCCCCAAACCCAGCATTAGAAAGTTTTAAAGAATGATGTATCCTTTTTATTAAGAGATACATTGTTTTCCCCTCAAATCCAAACAAAAGAAAATCTTTAGGATTATTCTATGGTAATAATGTAAGAAATTAGAATATTGTGTATTGATCAACATTACATGTTTATATCACAAGGCCTATAGGCTGCACATGGTGTTCTTGAAAACTCGGCTTTCCTTTCTATGTGTTGTTTTAAATACTCATGCTCTTGTTCATAAAGGAATATGCTCTGTTAAGAAGGTAAACTAGACTTAAATGTACAATATTGGTTTTATTGAGTTTGGTACAATTTTTAAGAATCATTTGCGTAAATTTCCAGCAATTTAAAGTTACATTCATTTTATTGCCATGCACAAAATTGTATGAAAACATACAAAACTTAAGATACAGTTACATTTTCTATTTACTTGCTCTGATTATGTCTTACATGTCTTCAAAGACAGAAGTTGATGTCAGCAATGTCATGTCAAATCAGTTTATCAAAGAAGCTGATTCTGGGATAGAGATTTTTGTGAAGGAAGTTTCTTTGGGAGTATATTTAGGTTAACATTTGTGAAGGTATAAAGAAAATGAAATGACTCTTCAGAGTTTTCCTGAGGTGAGGCTAGGTGCCAGGCTTTTAAACTCTTGCATTAACCAGTAATCACTTATAGCCTTCTCTCAGGGAGTGGGCACAACCTTGGGTCAGGCATTCTATGGGGTTAAGGACAATTCCCAGAAAGGCGACTCAGTTAAGTGCAGCCAGCAGTCAACTCTCCCAGCAACTGAAACAATGAGTATCTCTGTCTAGAAGGTGACAAGAATCTAGGACACTATATGTTGTACATCTACACAGATATACAAGCTCTGCATCTGATGTAAGTCAGGAATGGGATACACTTAATAGATGTTTAGCTTTGGGTTTTCCATGCCTATTTTTAGTTCTTCAGCCATTTCTCTCCAGAGTGTCCTAATAGATGCATCTTTTCCTTACACTCTGTTCATGTGACTTAACTTGATATTTGTTTCTGGTCTCTTGGATCAACCATTTGAGGAAAGGCCACCATCTTCTATATACTGAAAGAAAACCTCCATTTTGTACACATTTGAGAACCAAAATCCATCAAGTCTTATTGTCTTAACAAAAGGAAAATTTTGAATGGACCAGAAAAAAATCCATTCTTTCAATGAAATGCATGTTTCCAGCCTCAACTGGCAATAAGTTGTCATTCATTCAAACTTCATTCAATTTAGCTACTCTTCTTTTGATACCCCTTTAAAATGAAAGTAAGAAGGAGAGTTCTCTTTAAGAATGAAATGCCAAGGACAGAAAGCTGTGCAATTGGCTAGCCTGTTGATGATGACTTATGAAGAAGGCTCTATTAGCTGATGAGAACTCTTAACTCAGGGGTAAATGTTCCTACTTGCTGAGGCTGTCCTCGACCTCCCAAGTACTGGGATTACAACTATGTGTAACCACACCAGGCTACCAAAACTGTTTTTAAACTTAAAAGGACCAATGCATACAGTCACATATCCATCAACTTTGCCAAGTAGGGGATGGAAGAGGGAAAAGTGAAGTTTCATAAATTTGCATAGATGCCATGAATAAAGTTTTTGAGTATTTTCAATCTTAAAAGAAACATTGGCTTTTTATGCCCAAATAGCCTGTTTTTTAAAAAATGCTTTGATGCTTTAACTTCAGAGAAATAAATGTAGGTAAGCATTTTGCATTCATAGTGCTGTTGTTAATTATAGTTAACAGGTTTAGGGAAATTACTTGATTAACCATTTATAGCCAGTATTTTGAGAATTTGTTTACTTTTCAAATTTGAAAATAAAATATATGTTTTGAAACAGGAATGTGGAATCACAAAGCACATTCTTAACTACCATCCGATTTGTCCATTCAGTTATAATTTGTTGGAATTTGTTTTATTTCTTGCTTCATTTCAACTTTGCAAATAATCTACTGGACACCTACTATTTACAAAGCAGTATTTGTATGGCCAGACCCCATCTGGTAACAGGTCAGGAGACTCTGCATTTGGTGGTGCTGATGGAATCTGTGCCACTGGAGACATAGTACCAAATACGTCTGAGATAATGAGACTCTAGTTTAACTCATGTATATGGAATCTGAAGACAGGCCTGATGAAAAACAATCCCATCTGACAGCAAATAATCAACACAGGAAATTTAGGCCACAACAGCTTGCTTGCTCTTTACACTGTCATGGTTGATTGGTTTTTCTCATCACCCTTTGTTTAAAATCATTTCAGAATTAATTGGTGTTCATTAATGAAAGTCTTTGCAGTAGAATTGCAGAAACAGTCATTAATGTAGCTAATAAACATAAAAAGAAAAAATAATTTCCTATTACTGTGTCTCTACAGGCTGTTAGCTAACATTTTGAATAAGAATGTATAAACATAAATTAAACATTTTTCAAACTGCTAAGAATGTAGGAATTTCACATGGTGGTCTGTAATAATGCTTTGGATTAATTTGTTCCTTTTAAGAAATATACTCTAGAGAAAGTGATTCTGGTTGAAAAATCATCACTTTGGGTAATCTCTCTGTTAAGCCAGGGCAAAGCCAGATATAAGACAGTCCATTGGCCAGTGTGACAAGAGCTGAGTCTAACATCATGGCATTATTTGATCATTTGGTAGGTTCCTAAAAGTAAGAACCTTGATGAGAAATAGAAAATGACTTATTTCACAAGAGAAATAAATATCCCTTTTTAAGAATAGTATATCTTCTTGACTGGGTTTCTGAGTTTGGTTTATCAGTGTTATGATGCCATATCCTATGAAAACAAAATTCAGGGAACAGCTATATTAGTTTGGAATGATGAAATGATGCTAACACTTTTGGTCCAAGAACCTAAGACTTTCAAATGAGCTTAGAACTTTCAAATGAGCTTCTACCCTGTAACTTCATTAGTCTTTGTATGCATAGCTAAGGCTAGCTGCAAAAGTCGCACAATTCTAGAATTGATCTTCAGCCAGGTCAGAGAATCTATGGAACATTTTCATTCTTCTGTGATATCACTAGGCATTTCCAATTATTATAAAAGAGATAAAAATGTTAAAACATGAACTTAAACAATTTGCTTTGCTATTCAAACTATATTCATGTCACATGTCAACGTTGTGTTTTTTAGAAAAAAGAAGTAGTGGGGAAAACTTTTGCTTGAACTCAAAGCATACTAGGAATTCCCTTCACTCACTTCCACCTGGTTCTGAGTTTTGAAGAATAGCCAACACTCTCTAAGCCCTGTGGGAAATCTACCAACTGTTTCCCCTGACATATACACTGATGGCCAGAGGCACCTTTTGGGAACATCTGCCACTGCTCCCACCAGCTAAATTATAGGGCTAGCTGGGGTTAGTTGTTATTGCTCCCAAACGTGTAATGCCAGTTGTGCATATTACTGTAATTATGTAGTTTAATTCCATATTGAATAAGTCAAAGAAAAATTAATATGAGAAAAAAAAATTCTCCTGTGAAATGAAATTGACTGTGTTGGAAAAAAATTCAATTGTATTAGATTCCTATTGCTGATGTAACAAATTACCATAGGCTTAGTGACTTAATACAGCATATTTTTTCTCTTACCATTCTGGAGGTCAGAGATCTGAAATGGCAATTAGCAAGAAGGACTGTGTTCCTTCTGGAGACTCTAGGGGAGAAATTGTATCCTGCATTTTCCAGCTTCTAGAGACCAACTGTTTTTCTTGGCTTGTGATTCTTTCCTCCATTGACCTTCAAATCTTTCTTTGATTTCTACTTCCATTGTCACGTATCCCATTCTGCCTCTGCTTCTGTTGTTACATTTCCTTTATTGCCACTGACTCTCCTGACTGACTAATTATTTGAGGCTGAGATGATCTAGGATACTCTCTGTATCTCAACATCCTGAATCACATTTGGAAATCTCTTTTCCCTGTGTGGTAACATATTGAGAGGTTCAGAAGTTTAAGATGTGAGGATCCTTAAGGAAGGCATTATTTTCTGTACCACAGTCCATACTCTGTCCCCAGATTCCAAACATATCCAAACATCTCAACATTTTACACCACTATACTGAATTTAATTTAAAAACATAATCATAGGAGGTGTTGATGAGACAAATATAGGTTGAGGAAAAAAATTTAAAAAAAAAGTATTCTTAACTTCAGTTTTTTTTTCTCAAGCATCCTTAACTTCTTAGTCCATTTTCAGAAATCTCAAATGATTAATCCTAAAGGATGCATTATAGTGTGGGTTCTTTGGGAAGTATTTTGTGGAAATATAGTCAGCTAACTGTCCTGAAGTGCCAAATGTTGTGATTCCCTCTTTAAATGAAATTCTTTGATTCTATAGCCAACTGAGGGTTATAATTAAGTCCAATTGAAAGAAATTCTCTTCAAACTGGAGCGCATCATCATTCAGGATGAGAGCTACTGTCCCATATCAATAATCAAGGTTGAACATCACAGATCTTGCTCTTATGACCTGCTACTACATCTTCTACAGCAGACAGATTGGGCTATTCACCAATCCTCCAGCCTCCTGAGGCACATTTACTTCTCTAAGTCATCTTTCATACCATTTCCCTTGCTTACAATGCCTTCTTCAAGTTCCCATATTTTCCTCAGCAAGTAGTCAGACTCTCATCAACCTACTGAAACCCTGTTTCCAAATAAGAAATAAAATTGGGCTGGGAGTATAGCTTGAAGGTAGAATTCTTCTGGGTTCAATCCCCAGTACCACAAAAAAAATTAAATTAAAAATAAAGTTCCAATATTTTGAAAATCTTTCCCCTGCCTCTCCAACAGAAGAGGAGATTTATCTTGTTTCTGGCTCCCATTCCATAAAGAGTCAATTTATGTACATTTTTAATTCTGAACTTTTGCAATTTTATGAATCATCTTCAAACTTAAATGCCTTAGGTCATTGGGTCCTTGAGGAGCTGGAGAGAGTATTGCATATGCAAAGAAACAGTCCAGCCCAGGGCTCCAAGCCTTTTGTATACTGAAAATGATTTAAGCACAGCTAGAAATAATATGACTACAACTGGTTTGTAATGTGTGTCAGAGCTTTTGCCTAAGAAAAATGTTTTGTTAATGTATGAGAACATAAAGTACCAAGACAGGTAATATAATAGGCTATTGATACACATTTAATAAATGCCAAATTCACTCAGAAGAACAAATGCTGAATGTATTGCACTGAAGCTTAATTTTATTATGACAACAAACATCCACGTGGATGTCTAGAGTACATGTATCATTGCAGGCATCGTACTACAGTAGATTTAATATTGAACTCTTCACTACAACCAAAATCAGACCTTATGTGATAAAGAAAATTTGTGTTAACCTTTGGTAATTAGAATATAAAACCAGGAAAACTGAAAATTGTTAGTCTAACTTTTGCTTATTGACTAGAATATCAAAATGGCTTTAGGCATCACAAAACAATAAAAAAGTGACTTCCTATTGGGTCTTTGATCCATTTTAATTTCTTTTTGATGCTGTATGCAGTTTCTCAATATCATTTATGGCTTGTAATAAAATAGCCGCGTTGCAATTTTGCATGTATGTCAAGCGATGCATGACCTACTATGCAAATTTAATACCAAAGTGCCAAAGCTGAATTCATAATGTTTTCCAGCTACAGAGCTGTTTAAGGCAGTTTAGAAATCAATGAATATGTAATATGAAGGTGATAAGACCTAAATAAAACCCCTATTTATCTACTATGAAGTAGTATTTATACACAGAATACTTAGCACAAGCAGAAAATGGACAGAGTTTCCAATTATATGGTTTGCATAAACAAATGTTAAACTGTGTGCTCTGAATGGATAATAATGTAGCCAGTCCCTCTGCTGTGCTTTTAACTTTGAAAGTGTTTACAGATGCATTCCCCCTCTTAGGATATAAATAAAATGAAATGTGCCACTGAAGCATGGACCACTTGAGTTCTAGTATTTCTTCTATATTTTATGTTAGCCTAGATTCTGTACTTGTCTAGGACTGAACTTTTTAAATACTAAGGTGAGCAGACATGTGTTTTATAAAATCCTGCAGTTTATTTTGCAATAAGGCAGATGATTGACAGGAAAGGAAGAAAGTGAGAAATTTTTTTCCAGGTTATTTTAGAGTGTGTGATATTATTTGAGACTGAACTTTTGATATGCCACTATTCAGATGATACAATGCTACTGTTGCTGTTAGAGTGCCTATCCATAATTCTAGTAAACATGTCAGAAGTTTGTGACTGGATCTTGGGTAGTCACTGGCTACATGGTGGGTAGAGATGGATGGGGGAAGACAGAACTTGATTGATGGGAATCAGTCCTAGCTTTTTATTGTGGGAAAATATGTTTTTGCCTCTCCTTGGAGAGTTAGAAAGCAAGTGAAATGGTTTGCATATTTTTGGTGTGTATACACATATACATATGTTAATGCATGTGTGCACATGGGTGTACACACAAACACTCAACCTGCACTGTTTATGACACTCCTGCTAGTAAGATTCCAGGCACATTTATATCCTTTGTTTTAGATTAAGCCTCTACAATAATAACCAATTGTGTGTATACCAGTCAAAAACTGTAGGAGAAGGATTTGAAAAAGGCATCTGTAATTCCAGCTAGATGGTGCTAATAGTTGGAAGACCTTGGCACAGGCCTCTCTAAAGGCCAAGTGATATCATAAAAAAGTCAGAAGAAGATCAAAATTATAGGACAAGTCACAACTCTCGGGAAATATCGAACTTTCATACTAGGTTTATGTTTAGATCTTTCAAGGAAAAAATCATTTTCTAGAAAGTTAGCTTGATTAAAGCCACAAATTATCCTTAAACCAAGCTGCCAGAATAGATACCATAGCTAGAAAACTGACAGGTCCCTGTCTCTGAATTTTTACTTGCCATATATTTCCTTTGAAGAGTAGCATATTCCCTAAGAGTAAACAAAAAATCATTCCATAATTCTAAGAAAGGCCAAAATAAAGACTGAGTATAGCCAATATAATCTCAAGATTTTAATATTAAATTTTATTTATGTTGGGTTTCACCATTTTATTTTCTGTTAAATGATATAATAAAATAAATGCACACTTATTTTGTGAATTTTACCTGAAGGTTATACATTGTTTTCTAAATGGGATGTGATGTCAAGCACTGTTCATCTTATCTAACAAATAGGAAAATTGTCAGAGTAAGTCCTATAATCCTCAAAAGATAAATAACATATTTGGGTTGTCGAGCCTGGGGAAATGGAGATCTGTCAATTATCTGGGTCATTTCATCAACATAGACAGCCAAATCTGGTAATTCAGACAAAAATAATCTACCATGGCTACTTTCTTTGAACAGATGAACTGAAAAATTGCCAGATTTCCACTTCCTGATACAAGTTCTCCTTGCAATGAGGCCAGGTGAGCGGACTGACTCCCAGAGCAAGTTCTCATTCTACTTAGCTTAATTAAATGTGCCAGGTACCTAAAGTGGTGGAGTTACCAAGGGAGTTACTTGAGCTTCACAATGATCCACAGGAGGGGAGTACTGTCAAAGTGTGTGTGTATGGAGGGGGGAGTGCCATTCTGAAGTGCCCACTATGTTCTTAAAGAAGCCTCAGCCTTGACACTAAGCACGACCAGTCTCTACAAACTATCCTCCCCTCATACATTCTTCCTAATGAGCTAATTTGTCTTTGGACTTTTGCTGATGTGTCCGGGAAAAGGAAACTAATAAGGGGCATTTTGGGATATAACTGCATAAAAGCATTAAAATTTTTGTTGCTGTTTAGAAAGAATATCTGTAGACTAAATTATTTTTCAAGATTCTAATTTACTGTGGTGCAAACAACAGGCCAAATTATGTTATGCATATTTAGCCCTACTTATTGCTATACTCCTGAGGCTTAAATTGCTAAGGAAATGTCCTGTCAAAATGCTTTCTGTGCCTGGAACTCTTTCAAGCTCTTAGAGATTATAAGGCTCAAAATTAACTAGAATATCCCTAATAAAATTTTGTTTTGTCATTTAGGGGCTTTGTCCTTTGTATTCTGTGAGAACCTTTACTTTGTAGGTAAGATGATGGAGGAGTGTGTGTGTGTATGTGTGTGTGTGTGTGTGTGTGTGTGTGTGTGTGTGTGTGTGTGTATACTGTGCTCATGTGCCCACACCATTATGTTAAATTGCCTTGGTGTGTTCCACTCAGCTGTGCTAAAAATCTGTAATACTGGCAGAAGCTATTATATCATGTCCATAATATTCAAATAGACATCCTAGGTTTATAAAAAGCCATGTTTCAATGGGCAGACAAAATTGTGTCCCAAGTGATGCACTAGTAAGCGTTTTGATGAGCATATGTGGAAAGCATTCAACTCTTCTTTCACTGCTGGTCAAGCACTCATCAGTTTTAACATGCAGCCAGCTCTTTTTTTTTTAAGAGACATTTAAGAAATAATATAGGGTCCTCGATCTGTTCTGATATCCATTCCTTCTTGGATACAAAAAATGTGTTCATCATTGTATAATTTACGGCTATGATAACTTACAAAACTTTAAGGGAATTCATATAAAACTCAAAAGATAAACACCAATCCAAAGATACCCTGCATTTAAAATATAGCACATTGATCATTTCAACCTTCTCCCATGATTTTTGATTTTTAAAAATAGAAGCAATTTTTTAAAAATTGTAATTTGTTAGATTTATAAACACAAAGTCACAGTGAAGGATTTCATGTGTTGTTCATGAATCTTAATTATTTTGAAATGGACAGACTTGTCATTACATTTGTAACCTTGTACAGAGGATATTTCACTGTGTACCTAGCTTAGTGTCTATTCAGCTAAAAATTTTAAAACAATGTGCATAAAGAGTTAAAATCAGAAACAAAACTAAGTATATGTAGAGAGGATCATTTTATATTACATAGACCTATGCTGTATTTATATCTACTGCCTTTTTGAAAGTATTTATAAAACTAGTTGAAGATAGCTGTGTTTGTTGTTTTTGCTGCTGCTGAACTATTAAGTAGAATTTGTGCCTTTTTGTATGTGAATAAATACTATATATTTTGACATACAAAACAATAAAATTGTTTAAATGCTATAAAGGATAGCACTATTTTCCTGAAGATTTTTTCTAGACTTACTATCTTAGAAAATAGTTTTCAGTATATCTTAATGGAAATACCTTGTGGTATACTCATGCACTCATTTTTAATCCAGAAGTGTAATTTACTGTGAAATTTGCCATCTTTGCCTTGACCGACCCATGAAATTTATCATCTGAATCTGATTTACATAAAAGTCCATTTATAATCATCAAACACAATTCACAAGTGAAAAGTGTTAGACCAAAATCCTCAACACACAAGAATTTTGACATTGTATTTGCTGTGCAATGAAAAGGTAAATTACGAGTATGAGCCATGTATAGATATTTTGACAATTGTATTTTTAGATTTCATTTGATCTTAAGTGTGCCATCATTACTAATTAATTTGCTATTACTAGAAAAGTACTTAGTGTAATGGATTAATTTGGTATTCATGTGGATGTCACATGTTCTTTTATATATGTTCTACCATAATTTTATTTGAATTCCACTTTAATTTAGAATTGGTTAATGGACTCTCTCATAACTATAGTTCATTTTTTATAATCTAAAACTTATAACTAAATTTTCTCATACTTAAAACTGTTGAGCTATATGGCTTGGAAATAGAAAATTTTACTTGGACCTTGTGAGAAATATTTAGCACCAGCAGCTCCATTAGAATGGTGCCTTACATTAACAACTGGGCCAGATGTGAGTCAAAGGCAGAAATGGTGTCAAGAAAACATTGGTGGTATGTGTGGGGAGTACCACTTGTAAGCAAAGTTTTCTGCACTCAATTTTTTTTTGATAAGTACCACAGGACCAAACCCTTATTTGTTCTTTCTTTTCGTTAATACTCTAACTCTTCTATCAATATTTCAGTTGGGCACAGGTGTTTCCTTTCACCAAGGTAACAACTATTCAGTACCATCAGGGAGTATCAAATGAAAGCCCTTCCTAATATCTCAAAACCAGTCAGACTTGTCATTCCCTAGCAGGGGATTCTTGTGAGTCACTTCCACACTTAAGGGAATCCTAAACAGCAGGACAGATGAGCTAATGTTGCAGCCCAAACCCACTCCATTAGTGATGCATATTCCTAGGGCATTTTAAACAAAAGTGGATTTATATCCAGTTATTCTGGAAAGGGCAGACAGTCTGCATCAAAGCTGTGGCTTGTTTAGAAACAATAGTGTAAGATCATAACTTCAGCTTGTTTGTAGAACTACAGTAAACTGTTTGCCTGAGATTTGATCTCCAGTAAACAGGCCCTCTAGACTCGCTGGGAAAAGCAAGCAAGCTCACTGAAGCTGTTGGCCTATTAAGCTCAGGAAAGCTGAAAGCTGCCAATATTTATATACAATATTTGATTCAGTTGTTTTCTCTTGTAGTAAAATCAGTAAGGGGGAGACAAAAACTTTGTGGCAACAAACAAAAGTTGATATAAAATTATTTAATAAAGGCACAGTGTCAAGATGTTTAGACCTCTCTATCCTGGCAGTATTTCAACTGTAAATATCTACTGCAATCTCCTAATCCAGGAGTAAATTGTGTACAGAAGATCTTTTCATATCACAGGACCATGAAGACAAAGTAATGCTAAGCTTGGACCAGGATGTATCTGATTATTATTTGTTTTCTTTTCTGAAATCCTCACTAAACATGAACTTTTCCTCCCATTCATCAACAGAGGACACAGGTAATACTGACTGATTCCTTGAAAAGCATACCTATTTCTCATGTATTAGTTGCATGAACACTCCCTGAAACATTATTCTCATGATTTGTATGAAGTCCTCAGGTAGATTAAACTTAGAAATTAAAATAGTAGACTTATTGTAAGTTGGTCATATATTGTGCAGTTTTTGTTTGAGAACTGTTTGAGACCCTGCTTTGTAATCACCGATCTGGTTGGATAGGCACCATGCCAATGATTGAATCAAAGATAATAGAATTTAATAGAGATGACTCTAGGGTTCTCAGATTTTTTTCTACCTTGTCCCTGCCACCAAGATAATGAGTCCCAAGTCATATATCCCATCTGCTCTCAAATTTCAAATTGCATTTTATATTTTTAACAAGATGCTTTATATATACTGAAAAAGCCACTATTTTTATTCTTAAGATTTTTCACTGTTGAGTTATAATTGTTAATGGGACCTTAAATAAGTCAGAAAGGTCAAACTCCATCTTATAATTTGTTTGCTCAGGCATCCAGGCCCGAATCCCTACTTCTAATGGCCACCTACAGAATGACTGTCAAACTTCATCATGGTTTACGCATTCTGCAGTTTAGACTTTCCTCCCCTCTTGCCCTAATAACTGCAACACTGGTCACACTTTCTGATCCTGATAGCGGTCTTTCCTTTCTCTTCCATCTAAGGTATTTTCCATGTTCCTTTTGAAAACACACTTCTCATTAATGTATTCCTCTGCTCAAAAGCCTTGATCTCATCAGGTTTCCTGCCAAACAAAGTCCAATTTCCTCAAAACCCTCAGCCATACGTCATCTCCCATCACTCTTCAGCTCTATCCACCACATGAGCCTTCACTCCAACCTAGTATCCTTGTGTGTGTCAAATGCTTTCACCCCTCTGTTTTTGGTCATGGACTTGTATTGGTCGGAATAATCTTTCTACCACAAACATTTCCTCCAATATTATCCACAAATATTCCTCCTACTTCTGGGGACTTTTAATGCTCTCATCTCTGCTAAGTGGAATTTATAATGTTTTCCCCTTTGTATCTTTTTAATACCTTAATCATAAGATCTATCACATTTTATAATTCTTATAGCACCTCTATCTTTCCTTCTAGAATGTCTGTTCCCAGAATAGGTGCTTTGTCATATTCACTATGGTATCCACAGTCCCTAATACACTGTCATTTACACAGTAGTTACTTTATAAATGTTTGTGAGTCAAGTCAACCAGAATCAGATGACATCCTAGTAAATAATCAAGGTCAATATGCAGCAGATGTAGCCTCATAGGTGAGGCCATATGCTTTATAGTGGTTATCATGGGACCTGATGATCCAAACCGTTAACAGTCAAACAAGAGGAACTGTAATACCTTGGAAAAGGTCAGCAATCACTGCAGGTGACTCTATAATTTTAAGACTGTGCTGTAGACATTTCACTGAGGACCGGGTGCCTCAGATAAAAGAACCATAAAACGGAATGAGTTAGAAGAAAAGTAAGCCAAGGACTCTACATTTTGTCATGGGAAACCAAGTCAGAAAACTTGTGAGAACAGAAGAGTTTTTTTTAATCACATATGGCAGTATGTCAAATGGAAGAAAAGAAGAATTCAATTTGTTTTGTGTAGCTCTAAGGGATGGATTCCCTATCCACTATGGAAAGCTTCAGGGAGGTCATGTTAGGCTGAGTGTTCAATAATGTATGTCTCATTCTGAAGCTACATATGAGTTTCCTGTCACAGAAAGTGTAGAAAGAGAGGCTAGAGACCCCTTGAGAGGGTAGATGAGGATCTACATCAACTAGATGTTCCCAATTAAAAGGGCCTTCTGACCCTGTGATCCCAGGGTTCTGCACATTTGGAAGGGGCCTTCATTATCATCTCATAATATTTATGGACTTAAGTGTTAGATGCACATTTTGACCCTCTGTCAAGCAACTGGACCCCTTGAACCCCTTACCTGACTCATTCTAGCTTCAAATGTCACTGTGTTCTGTTCAGTGTAAGAAGCACCTGCAATTAACTCTGAAATCTTTATTGCTCAGAGCCTTGTATTAAGCTGTGCTTTCAGATGCAAATGCTGCTGGTGACACTCTCTATCCAGCAAAAAGCAAGTGCTTCACCTCTGTATATGTTACAAATAGTACTGTAAGCCAAAAGGAACAATGTATATTTTCTGTCAAATGATTTATCACTATTTTATCCACCCATTACTCTTAGCATAAAATTGATCAGCCATGGTAAGCTTGGCTATTTAAAACTCTGAGAAGTCCACATGTTTTAACACATTCATGGAACACACAAAATGAAAAGAACTTCCGCATTTCCAACTCTTGCCTTTTATATGTTACGTCAGATACGTTTAAATGCCTATGCGTCTTGTTTTCCAGAATGTTCAAGTTATGATCAATCATGGGGTGTGCATATGATAACTGGCTCCTGAACTTTATATTCTTTATTTTAGGCCTAGAAAAGTTAAAATAAAAGAGATCAGGTAAATGATGGGAGAGACAAGTAAAATAGTAAAACAGGGTTAGGGAAGGTAGTGAGGAGGGGGAGAAGGATAACTAATGAAGGAAACAGTTTAAATAATGCTATGTCCATATATGAAGGTATCACTACCAATCTCACTAATATGTATGGGGAGTTGTAGGGAGGATCCAGAGAGAATCACACCAAGTACTGTGTATATGTATGTTTATATCAAATTGAAGCTTACTATGATGCATAATTACAATGCACCAGTAAAAGTATATTTTAAAAAATGAGAGAGATCATTTGAAAAGACTATGGCTTCCTATGTTTCTATTTCAGTTTTACTGGCCATTCCATAGTCCATGTATGCAACTCATTTCTGAGTATAGTGGGGAAAGTTCATCAGCCAATTTAAATAGTAGCGATGAATATATCATCTAATTTACATATATATAGAAGATTCTCTTTTTAGGATAGATAGCATTCACCAGGTCTGCTGTTAGAGCTAAGTTACTTCTCTCAGTGTTCTATCTTTTTGTTTTTGTTATTGTTTCTGAGAGCAGGAGATTAATTCTTATTTTCTCCTGTGTGCACAGAGCCTATCAGAATCGGTTTTACCCATAGCTGTGAAGTCCTTTGTAAAATAGAATGTTTTAAGTTTAATTCAGAAAGTCGTGGTTTATTCTAGCTTTTAATTTAGTTTTCATTTTCTTATAATAGCTCATATTTGCCAATTGAAAGAACCTAGACTGTTAGGAGAACCTCAAAATAGAATATGAATATACAGAAAGACCATCTAGTTCTTACTTCTAGAGATAATAATGTGTCCTTTGACATTTCCCCAAATATGCATCTTTAAGAAGATGAAATAGCTCTCTTACTCATATTTGTACAGGGATATATTTTTCTAAGTTTTACCTATTCCTTGTTGTACAGACTAGAATATGTGTTTTGTGATCATTAACATATTGATCTGTTTTAGTTCTCCAGAGTAGAGTCCATATGTCATTTTCATGTTTAGAAAGTATATCTCACATATTGGACATATTTATTGCTTTATTGAGAAATGTAACACACCATTACTAGATTGAAAATAGTATGTGTTCTTTCTTTTTTCAGGGGGCAGTTTCTGGGGATAGAACTCAGAACCTTGTACATGCTAAGCAAACACTCTACTATGGAGCTACAACTCTCAGTCCTCATTTTCTTTTTTGTCATTTGGGAGAAGGAAAGTGATTTACATTTATCAGCATCTCCTTTGTGCTAAAAAGTGTGGAAGATTTTTTATATACATCATTTCATTTCATTTTCTGGTGGTTTATTGAGGCAGGTATTATCATCATCTCAATTTTACCAATGTTATAACTCAGTCTGCAAATGACTAAGGTATATATCCTTAAGTCACAGGATAAAGGATTTGAACTCAAATCTTTCTGATTGCAAAGCTGATGTTTATTGATATTACAGTATATCCATTCAGTCAGTCGAACTTGGTGCCTATGGTATTGTGCTTTATGTTAGTGTTTTACTCTTTTTTTATTAATTATTATTATTTTATTTTTTAGCATGGATTTTTATACATTTATTGGGTACAACAGGGTTAATCACACATCTTTGTTGGGTACAAGCTAGTATAGGTAAAGACATCCATGCACACATTTCTCATTAACCCTTCCCCAATTTCCACCCCCCTCCCTCTTTCTCCCTCCTTCTCAAGGTCAGTTTAGTGATTGACTTTGATGTGATCTTGTAAGTACATCATGCTTATTAGGGTGTTCCCCCCCTCTCCCCATCACCTTCCATTAAATCAAATTCTTTGTTCACCTAAGGATTCTCCTTCATCTGGAGTCCCCCTTATGTCCCATTTTCTCCCTAGCTTCCACATATTAGGGAGAGAATTCGATTTTTAACTTTTTGTGACTGACTAATCTCACTTAATATAATGTTTTCCAGTTCCTTCCATTTCCTTGCAAATAACATGATTTTGTTCTTCTTTAAGGCTGAGTAAAATTCCATTGTGTACATATCCCATAGTTTTGTAATCCATTCATCTGTTGATGGACATCTTGGCTGGTTCCATAGTTTGGCAATTGTAAACTGTGCAGCTATAAACATAGATACACATGCGTTGGTCTGAT
>PVLC010025372.1:0-23696 GCA_004027655.1 Graphiurus murinus | reverse complement strand
TAAAGAAGAATAAAATCATGTTCTTTGTAGGGAAATGGATGCAACTGGAAAACATTATGTTAAGTGAGATTAGTCAGTCACAAAGAGTTAAGAAGCATATGTTCTCCCTAATATGTGGATGCTAGGGAGAAGATGGGGCATAGGAGGGTCTCCAGATGAAAAGGAGAGATCCTCAATAAGCAAAGAAGTTGATTTAATTGTAGTGGACGTATGAGGCAGAGGGACGCCCTAAAGCACATGATGTATTTACACAATCATATCAAGGTCACTCACTGAAGTGAACCTGAGGGGGATGGAGGGGGAGGGAATGGGGTGGGAATTGGGGAAGGGGTCAATTGAGAATTGTGTGCAAATATATTGTTAACAATTTGTACTTAACAAAGATGTATGCTACAATGCACGAATTACTACAATAAAAAATTTAAAAAAATAAAGTACTATTTGGATTTTATTACATATCTTCCTTGTATAGCATTAATGAAATCATGCTACACTCTACCTTCTTGAATATATGGAATGCAGTTACAAAAATGGTTTTATGTTCCAGCTTAATTCTATCATTTGTATGATGTATTTATTTCTACTGATTGATTTTTTAATTATTAGTTATATTTTTCCTCTTTTCTAAATGCCTGGTGGTTTTTTGATTGGATGCAAGACAATAGAGTTTTATCCTATTGAGTGCTTTGTAATTTTGTAGACATTTGTGGTACTGGGAATTTAACCCAGGGGTGTATTACCACTAAGATACACTACCAATTCTACTTATTATTTATTTTAACAATTTAAAATAGAGTCTCACTAAGTTGCCAAAGCTGGCCTCAAACCTGTGATTCTTCTGTCGCAGCTTACCAGTTACTGGGATAACAGGTGTGTGCCAGGACTTCTGACTGATTTTGAATTTCTTTAAGGAGGAGCTGTAAGCTGGCATGGAATTAATTTAGTTAGAAACAGTGTGAGCCTTTGAAATGTAGATTTTAAGCTCTACTAGGTGTGATGAGGGTGCTTTTAAGTCCAGGGCAATGTTTGACTCACTGCTCAAAGTCTTATTAAGTGCTCTACTCAATGGCCTGTGCTTCATGAGGTTTCCCTCTCTATCTCAGCTCTAGGTAAGCCCTGAGGACTATATCACTGTGTCTTTTCTGGTGTTTCTTTCCCAGATTTCTTTATATGTTCTGACTGTAGATACAATACTCAGCTGAGGGCTCAAGAAAAGCCCTGGCATTCCTGGAGGGCTCTGTTTTTACAGATATTTCTCCATGCAGCACTTTCTTTTCCACTTGACTTTTTCCCTCCATCTAGCCTGCTTCTCTTTGTACCATGCTCTTCATGGTGTGGCCAGTTTGGCCTCCCAAATTCTCAACAGTATCTCTTCAATTGAATGGATCTGGCGTCCTCTATTCGGTTATGCTGTGCTCTACTTAGCTGTACTGTGTTCTCCTCCACTGGTCTGGGTACTATCTCCAGGCAGCAATTTGAGCAAGTGTAGTAATGATCTCTCTTGTTCTCCATATCTCAAGCGTCACTGCCTTGTGTTGAAATTAATGTTCCATATATATTTTACCCAAATGTTTTAGGTGTTTGAGGTAGGAAGGTATAACCAGTCTTTGTTACTCCATAATGACCAGAAGCAGATATATGTATCCCAATCCTCACAGCAAGAGGTTATTAATATATGCATATTATAAATAAAAGAGATGAAGAATTCTAGATGATTTGTCTAGAATCTGCAACTTGGTCAAAGTCAAACATTTAGTAGAAGCAAAGCCAATAGGCAAATCTTGATTGCCCACATAGAAATTTATATTTATTTCACTCTTGAATTACACCACACATTTGAAATTTCACTAAATAGCTTTGGTATGTGGTGGGGTGAATAAAAGTTGGCTTTCAAGAGTCTAGAAGCATATGGTTTTCTGTAAATGAAATGATTTTGTTCTTCTTTATGGCTGAGTAAAATTCCATTTTGTGTGTATGTGACATTTTAGTTATTCATTCATCTCTTGATGGATACTTAGGTTAGTTACATAATTTGGCTATTGTGAATTCTGTTATAAATGTGGGTATGCATGTATCACTAGAGAATTCCAACTTCAATTCCTTTGGAAAGATATTGAGGAGTGGTAGAGCTGGGTCATATGGTGGTTCCATTTCTGGTTGTTTAAGGAAACCGAGAAGAGTGTTCAAAAATTGAACAAAACTTGTACATCATACATAGGTGCTCTGAAATTGACTGCTCACTGGTCAGACAAACAGGCAAGCAGTACCCCATACACCCAGAGCTTAAAAGCATGAAATGCTCCAGGGACAAAGATTCTATGAAAAGAGTATTAGAAAATGCTTGCTGGAAGAAGTGAGAGTCAAACATGTCCCTGAAATACTTTGTATGCAGAACAAAAGGCACCAGAGATTCCAGTGCAATGAGACTAGGGGGAGAGAAAGAAGGCCTGTGACAAGTACAAGCTCTACATTTGCAGAACAGTGAGAAAATAATTGCAGGTAGAACAGCAAGCTTAGCTTATTCTCACAGTTCCTGCATTTCATCCTGAACACATATTCATCAGAACAGTCTGTGGCTGGGAATGACAGACCAGGACTGCCTACTGGCTTGCCTAACCCTCCCCTCCCTATACACACACCATGAGCTATTATCAAGTACAATTTACAATCAATATGTATGAAAGGGATAATATTTTCTGAGAATAAATGAGCTCAGTTTTTTCTATGCTACAGGAATCTGACAAACAACACTTCCTTTTTGTCTCTATTCTGCATAATTCTCAGGAGAAATGCTTCATCTTGCCATACCTTTGCAGATTTATTTCAGCCACACCTCTATGAGACACGTATCTTCACCATTCTACAGAAAATAGAGGAGCTCAGAACTTTGGATAAGTAAAAATTTATTTCATTTTGCTGTTTTGAACTTTCATCAAATGTCTAGTGACCAACAATTTTCATTAATACACACAGCACAAGCTGGGTAATCATAATATAATTGATGCACGACAAAGTATTTGGATTGAGATCAGGCTTGTCTATGAACTCTATGTTGCTTAAATGGAAAAAGAAAATGAAATATACTCCATTGACAATATCTTCAGATTATCTGATTTTCTTACCAGAAGTCTGACTAATGACTATTTTAGAAGAAGAATATTTTAAGGAGCCTAGAGTCCTGAGAAATTAGTCTAGGCATAGGTAGTCACTTCTACTAGGAAAATCAAATACTTCAGAGACATAGACTTGCCTAACTTGCTTGTTTTGTTTATCTTCTGGACTATTGTGCCCTTCCTTTTGTGAGGAGGCCATGCATCTTACACAGAAATTACCACAGTCATAGCTAGAGGCAGGAAGAAACAGAGAGGGGCAGAGGGAAGACCACTGGGGAGGGGAGGGAACATAAAATTTTGTCATCATAGATTCTGAAGAATATTGTGCTGTTGCAAGGAAACGAAGCCAAAAACAAGACAGTCACAACAGAGGGAACTGAGTATTGACTGGAGCTATAGTGAAGGTTTGTGTTCTGTGAAGGTGGATCTATGTAACTTCAGTTTTTTAGTGTTGTTTCATCCTGAGTTGATAAACATGTAGTAGTCAATGCTGCATTGTTTGGTACAATGTTCCCAAAGTTGAATACTACTACTCTGTATTCATATAACACTGAGACTCACTTTAACATTGATTTTTTTTGAACTCTAGAATAGAAGGGGCTCTGAATACATACCATGTCTACAATAGCCCATGCCAATATCTAGCCTTGTCTTCTCTTACATGATTATAAAGATGATCATAGGTCTATGTATGTTGGGATTGGTACAAAGGATCTTTAACTGGCAGTGCCTTGACCATCAAGGAAAAAAAGAATCAATGTATCAAGAGGAACAATACCCAATTCCATCCTCTAAGAATATGTAACTCCCAGGGCCTGACTGAGAAAGAATCCTATTATAATGTGATATGCAAAGAATCCCAGCAAGGTACATAGGCCAACTGAGTTTTTAACATGTGTGGAGAAAGATCCGTGTAAATAATGAAGGAAATGAACCATAGCAGACATTTGTTTTATCATTTTATGGGCAGGAAATAAGACATGATGTATAAAATGCTCTAAAAGACATAGCAGATGCTGCCCAAGATCTGAACTGAGATCAATGAATTTTGTTCTTATCAGAATATAATTATACTTCGATTTCTATAGAAAATATCTGATTAATTTTATTAATCACTGAAAGAAAAGTGATTAATAAAAAATGCCATTCTTACCCAAGAAAAGCAGCTATAGTCAGCCAAAGTAAAGAGGTTATGGAAAATTTTGGCATCTCTTTAGACAATGGTAGAGACACTACTTGAACTTTCAACAGAAGGAAAGCCTGAAGGAATGGGATTTGTAAAAAAAAACGTGGAGGAAAGTATAACTTATTCCATGTTTGTTGTAGCAAACTAACAAATAAAGGAATAAATTTAGATAGCCGTAAATGAATGTATGAACTTTTTTTTCCCAAAACACTAGGACATTGCAGAAACAAGTGAATTTTGGAAACAGTTCTTGTTCTTTCTGAAGTTATGTGTCTATATCCCTAAAGTCCATGAAAAAGAAAGACAAAAGAACAAAAAAGAATAAAAGTAATGAGGAAAGAAGAAGAAAGAGAGGGTCCAAAGGAAGTGAGGTTAATTGCTTCATTGGGGATTAGAACCAAGGCCATGAAGAAGGAGTTCAGAAATGGGAACATTTACAACAAAGCAGTCATAGGAGTCAAAGAGGTAAGGGAGAGTGTGTTCAAAGAAGGCCTTAAGGACTCATTAAAGTGCCCATAAATGAGTATATCCAATGTAAATTAGATGTGACTAGGCAATATAAATCTCCCAGGGACTAAGAAGGTTGGAGTTATTACTTAAGGGACCATGAAAAAAGGAAATTCAGGTGCTTTCGACTTTAGAAAAATACAAAGCTTGCATATGACAATAATTTATTAAATATTAAGCATATCTGTATTAATGACTATTTTTAGAGTTCCCCTTAGCATTCTGAAATGAAATACATACATAATTTAATTTATACACACATACATTTCACTAAGAAGAAAGAAATTAGCATTTGTACAAATTAGTATACATTTAAGCAGGCTAATGCTCAATAATGATAGTAATTAGAAACCTAATATAGCCAGATGCTCGCTAGAGTCTCCAGGAATGTGACAGAAACAAATGCAAGCTAACAGGGAAATCTTGTGATGGTGAGTCAGAATACAACCAAAGTCGGCATTTCATAAATATGAAAATTCTTGGGTCTCTATCTATATTTATGTTTGCATAGTGAAATATCCATTGGACTTATAAGAAAAAAATGGCTGATATGTCGCAAAACATGCGGTAGTCATGTGGTCTAAATTGTTTAGCAATAGTTGCTAAATAGTTTAAAACAAAATATGTGATTCATCATTGCAATTGGGCCTGGCTGTGTGTTCATGACACTCTCACTTATGACTTATCTGTTAACCTTACTTCTATTGGGCAAAAGTAAAAGTGCTCAGGATCTGGAATTCCCAATTCTTATTCTAACCTTTTGCAATGTACATATTCAGTATTTTAATGGATCTTTGAGGATATTTAGAGCAAAATAATAGTCTGTTGGATTCCTCCCAATCTTCAGTATATTTGCATAGGCTATTACATAAAGTTTCAACTTGCTATGTATACACTAAAATCATCCTTATACTGAAGGTACCCTGACCAATAATGTGTTTTCTAACAGGCTAGTTGCCAAACTCTGAGAACAAAGGGCTGGCCCCTTCAGGATTTTCAGAAGAGCTGAAAATCCTGAAGACTTAGCATAACTTGGAGTCCTGCCAAGTCGACTTGAAGTTCTGCCTAACAGAAGGCTGCAAATCTAACATCCTTGTAGATTATTGTGTAGAGTTTAACTTGTTCCTCTTCCTCCAAGTTATCCCCATGAAGTTGTTTTTGTGTTAACACATTAATACATCTCTGTTCTAATTTCTATATAGGTTGCTATATTCTTAATAATGACAGAGTTGTCATCAGCCCTCTCCTCATCTATGTGTGAATTTCTTCATCAAAGATTACCTATCTCTAAAAAGATAGATGTGTAGAGTGCTACAGACCTTAACACTATACATTCAGTCATTCAGACATCTGCCTCCTTATTTGTATGCCCCAATCTATTTTCTGTTTGCCTTCCACTATAGCTCATACTGAAATACAGTATACACCTGGAAAACATAATTCAGAGGCAGTTATGATTGAGATATTAAACCATGTAAAGAAATTCCCCCATGAAGACATTAGTGTAAAAAGTTCTAATTCATATAAAATCTTTGGATATGTTTATTAAAAATATCTAAACTAGCACCTGGTAATATTCAAAGAGAAAATAATAAAAATGTTTTAGGGTGAGGCTGTTGAAATTTAATGTCCATTTTTTCTTTCTATATGTGAGTAAAGAAATGATTGATTAATTTATTATAAGAATGAAATTATTAACCTGACACTGGAAAGACATATTTTTGATCATATTGAGTTTACAGAAGGGTTTCTTTAAAGAATAAACATAGAGAAAAAGGGTCAGAGAAGGTGTATTTAACTCAATCACTAAAGGATAAGAAATATGTAATTAAAAGTAAATCAGTATTCAAGATGGTGTGAGAATCATCAAATCCTTGAGGTGGCAACTAGCTACTGTCACAGCCAAAGCAATTTCTAATCTGCTATTTTTCATGAGTTTCAATAAAAAACAAAATGCACATGGGTTTCAGTTCTTATAGGTAGAGAGAATCTTAGGAGCAACCTAGAGGTAATTGCCTGACCCAGGAAATAATTTCAAATGTACTTAGCTACATTTTCTTTGCTTTCAATTAGCTAAATCTGAAGAAATTCTTAGAAGAGATTTGCAGGTGGATAGATAGTTTGGGAAATATTGAAAATTAAGATTCAGTTATCACCTATTGGAGGAACTAACATTCAGCATTATGAAGAGGTCTAAGAAAAGCAGGGCTTATATCCCTGCAGGACAATGCAGCTGCTAGCCAGCCGAGCCCAGTGCAAAGCTCAAAACTTGAATGAAAAGCTCAAAGTCCTCGAAGGGTAAAACTGATCAGCACAAATGACATGACCTGAATTCCATGTTCTAGACAAATGAAGAGGAGAAGGAGAAATAGGTTAGAGATAAGCACTATTTTTTTTCAAGTCTCATGTTTCATTTATCTATTTATCAATTTATCTATTGCTGCATAACAAATTAGTCCAAAATTTAGTGGCATATATCAGCAATAAAAACTTACTATGCTCCTTCATTTGCACTATAGGCAAGGTATAATGGGAAAGAATTACCTCTGCTTCATCTGGTGTTTCAACTAGGATCTTTGAAAAGAAATGCATTGTTTCTCAATAGCCTCTCTCATGTGGCTGACATATTGGTGCTACCTGTGAGCTCATGGACCAATAGGCCAGGGACCTCAGTTTCATTCCCATATGGATGTCTTTTTGAGGCTTCTTGGCCTTCCTTAAATCAGAGTAGCTGGCTTCTAAGAGTGAGTGTTCCTAAAGATAGCAAATATAAATTGAATTATCAGTACTAAACCTCCTGGCAGATGGTCACTTCCTCCATATTATTCAAAGCTTTTAAAGGGCCTGTCCAGGCTTAGGGGAAGGGGCATAACTCTCTTCTCAATGATAAAAGTGAGCCCTCCTTGATTAGGTACAACCTGGGAGCTGCTAGAATCTCCAAGACAGCATTGAAAGCAATACCATAGTAAATATATGGTAGTTCAATATTTCTTGTGGCCAAAAATTGGGAACATCCTTAGTTATTTAGGGATTCAGGGGAAGATGTGCAGAGGCATATGCAGTAAAAAGAGCATCTGTTGAATAGAAATGGAATGTTGCCCATGAACACAGTTTGGGGAAGCTTGTTGTTATGTTTAGGCTGCATGCTTAAATGTTTCTGGACAGGATTATAATCACTTCATATTAATCACTGAGGATCAACCTCTATCAAAACTACATTTATCTGGCGGTGTGGTGATGCACACCTCTGATCCCATTACTTGCAAGGCTAAGACAGGAGGATTTAAGTTCAAGGTCAGAATGCATTAGGTTAGTGAGATGCTATTTTGAAATTTAAAAAGTAAATTAAACAGTACCCCTGGGTTCAATACACAGTAACACACACACACACACACACACACACACACACACACACACACACCTCAGAAATAGTCTTTTTTTTTTTTCAATCTCAGCTCCCATCAATTTATTTATTTATTTTTTATTGTAGTAATTCATGCATTGTAAGCATACATCTTTGTTAGGTACAAATTGTTAACGACATATTTGCACACATTTCTCATAGTCTTATAAGCAATCAGTGCTCATCTAAAATATGTAACAGTGTGAAGAAAACAGTAATAATACTAAGGTATTCAGAAACCTTTTGGATAGTAATAAGAGAAAAAATAGAGTAAGCACTAAATGGGGGAGAGAATCAAATATCATAGCTTCTAGATGCATATAGTTAGGCCACAGTTTGTAAATACTATTCACCAGCAATGTGGTGAGCTATGCATAGGAAAAGGAAAAATATTGTACTCTGTCCACAAGGAACTTTTCTATATGTCAGAGAGAGGAAATAAACATTTCAGCTGATGATTACTATACAAGTATAACAAAAATAACATATATAACGTACAAATTTGTGATTGAAAAACTGTAAGAGTTGGAGAGTAAATAAACAGTCATAAATATCAAGGAGAAATTTTGATACAAAAATATTAAAGTCGTAATTGGTCAGTGAGAATTCTAGTAGAGTAAAAACATGCACAGGAAAAATATTTTAAGTAAAATAACATATTACCAAATTAAAAAGTTAAACTAAGCATTATTTCAAACTTATTAAATGAAGGTTTTTAAAAACTGATTAAGCCAGGTGTGGTGACACACGCTGGGGATGCCAGTACTTGGGAGACTGAAATAGGAGGATTACAGGTTTGCAGCCAGCCTCAGCTACTTATTGAGGCCCTCCACAATTTAGTGAGAACCTGTTTCAAAATAAAAAATAAAAATAGGGCTGGGTGTGTAGCTCAGAGGTAGAATGCCCCTACGTTCAAACCTCAGTACCAAAAAATAAAAAACTAAAAACCGATTGATAAAATCATATGGCTGAAGACATTGATCATATGTATTTTCATATCTTATGTAGAAATGATAATGAAAAGTGTCTTTGAATCCTAATTCTATTTTGAGAGGAGAAGGAAAAGGTACAGAAATCTAAACTAGTGAAAAGTGATAGTAAAGAAATGAGTGGAATATGTAATAGTTGCTGACAAGTTTAAGCCATTAAAGAGACACCATGTACAATGGGAGTTCAATTTTATTCCACCTGACAGATGAATCCTATTTTAAAATAGCTTTTTGTGGTCTGAAAAATGATCAGAAGACAATTCTGAATATACAAACAACTGTAATAAATCATCTGCATATAGGAAAACAATATATCAAATGTCGCCAGTTTATCATTTGAGAAACTGAATTTAGATCAGTAGCAAGATGCTCAACATAAATTTTTCAATTTATTTTGAAAGGGGGAAGAATTGGTTACACATTTGTAGAAAAATGGAATTAAACCCCTACTTCTCACTCTGCACAAGAATCAATTGGAGATGGATCAAAGACCTGGAAATTAGATAAGAGACTTTGAAATTACTAGAGAAGGGCATAGGTACAACACTCCAACATATAGGCACAGGTAGAAACTTTCTCAATAAGACCTCTAAATCTCAGAAAATAAAAACAAGAATTAAAAATGAGATGGCATTAAATTAAAAAGTTTCTGCTCATCAAAGGAATCATCAATAGTCTAAAGAGAGAGCCTACAGAATGGGAGATCTTTGCCAGCTATTCCTCTTATAGTGGACTAATACCTAGAATATACAAAGTACTTAAAAGACTCAAAACAAACAAACAAAAAAAGCAAATAACCCAATCAGGAACTGGGAAACTGAACTTAATAGACACTTCACAAAAGAAGAAATATAAATTTACAATGCATATATGAAAAAAAGTTCAACATTATTAACAATCAGGGAGATGCAAATCAAGGCTACATTGAGATTCCATCTAACCCCAATCAGAATAGCAACCATCAAAAAGTCAAACAACAATAAATGCTGGTAAGCATGTGGGGAAATAGGAACTTGTCTACACTGTTGGTGGGATTGCAGATTAGTACAGCTGCTACGGAGATCAGTATGGAGATTCCTCAGAAAACTGGGAATGAATCTACCATATCATTCAGCTATACCATTTCTGAGGATTTTTCCAAAGGGACTGAAGTCATAATATTATAGTAATAAAGAATATCCATGTTTATAGCAGCACAAACTGATTTAGGTATCTACCAACAGATTAATTGATTACAGAACAGTCATTTGCAGGAAAATATATGGACCTGGGGAACATTATGTTGAGTGAGATTAGCCAGTCACAGAAAATGAAGGGTCATATGTTTTCTCTCATGTGTAGAAGCCAGTGATTAATGAGATACCAAAAGGACTTTAGAAAATGGAGGAGAAACCCCAGTGGAGCCAGGGAGGTGGTCTAGGGGAGAATGTGATGGGAGGTTGGAGGGGAGGGAGGATCAATGAAGAAATCACTTCCAGTGACCTTATGTACATATGTGAGAATACCAATGTCAATCCCAATATCCTGCAAGGGGAAGGGGGAGTGGGCAGCAAGGCAGGGGAAAGCTCACCAAGTGCTGTGTGCACGTACGTCATTATCACTGTGGACCAAATTATGATGTGAGACTATAATGCACAGGTAACATTACAAAAATTAAAAAACATTAGTGCATTCCAATGATAAATGATAGTGAGGTTCAATATGCTAAAAGCACACATGCACACAGCTCTTGGTATGTTTCCCTGCACATCTCACCCTACCCCCCATTTTTCCCTCCCCACGTGAGTTAGTGAGATTGATAGTAATACCTTTGAATATTGCCATAGCATTATTGAACTGTTTCCTTCTTCAGTCCTCTCTTTTCCCCTCTGAAACTCCATACAACTACTCTACAAATCTTTCTCTGCATTAAAGTTCCTATTTCCTATTTTCTTTCTAGTTAACCGCATATGAGAGAAAACATACTACTTTTTTACTTTCTGTGGCTGACTAATCTCACTTGGCAGGATATTCTCCGGTTCCATCAATTTTCCTGCAAATGACATAATTTTGGTTTCTTTATGGTCAAGATTTCAAAGTGATTAAAAAATGATGAGTATCTTGCCCTATCTCTATTCAACCTAAATTTAAAACAGAAGGTGAGATAGAAAGTAGGCTAGTCAATGTCTGATTCTTATTGCTATTCAGTGACAAAGAGGCACCCTGCTTTCATAATCAAGAGCTTTCATCTCAACACTGAAAACTTACTTGGTGTGAGCATGAAAAGAAATGTGAATGGACTGTAGTTGCTTCTGCATTTATCCAGATGACATAAAATTGTATTCTTTGACAAATGTTTGAGTCTCTAATATCTTATTACAAAGAAGTTATTGTTTTCCATATAATTACATATCTTGAGAAAAGTTTTATTTCTGGAAATACCCTATAAGTAATGTATATACATATACAATGCACAGACATGTAAAATCACACAGTTCAATTAACTTTTTATAGTTCTACATATATTTTTATTTTAATTGTTTGAGTTCTATGAATTCTAACACCTATATAGATTCATATAACCACCACCTTATTAATATAATCAGGATAAAGAACAGTTTCATAAAAAAATTCCCTCAAGCTATTCATGTATAGTCACATGTTCTCCCTGCTCTGAATCCTTGCTACTACCAACCTGCTTTCCATCATTATATCTTGTTTTCTAGATTTCATATATAAATAGAATGATAGTGATTGCAACCTTTGTATTTATAACTTTCTGAAATTGATTTTATTCACCCAGACTAACACCTGTGAGATTCATTGGAGTTGTTGCATGAACCAGTAATTTGTCCCTTTTATTACTGAATGGTTGTTCTTGTTGGCATTCTTGCAACTATAATCTAAAAGATTGACCATATAATTTAGAGGAAAGAAGACAACTTAGAGGAAAGAAGACTTATTTTCTTATATATTTGGGCTCCGTCCATCCAGGTAGCCATTGGCCCCCAAGTCCACGTGGGCTGCCTCTGGTCCAAACTTTACCTAGCAGCTCCTACGCCCAACTTCACCTGGGAGGCCCCCAGCCCCAACTGCATCTGCTGCCTCTGTCATGCCATTGCTGGCCCCACCTCTTTCATGGCTCCTGCTTCCTGCTTCCTTTCAGCCATCTTCTTTCCTTCCATGACATCAACTCTCTGAGCCTAAGCTTTACACACATTTTTCCAGCCAAACTGCAAATCTATAAAATCTCTGCTTTACTTTCCCCCCTGAAATTCAGTGTACAGTTTGCTGAATGCAGACATCAATATTCGTAATGCAGTTTGGATATTTTGCTGTTTTGATATTTCTTCCACTAGTTTATTTAGCCCATTGTCTTTAAATTCATTCTCACATAAAATTTCAGGACATGGACACAATGTGGATAAGTTCTTTGCCAAAGTGTAACACATATGGTCTCTACTCCATTATCCTGTGGAGTCCTCTTTGCCATTCAGAATCTCCTGAGCATAGTCTCATCTGCCTTTCTAGATGCATTCTAGTCCTTCCAATTTCCTCTCACAAACCAGTTTCAAAGAGTCACACTGAGATATAGCATCAATCCCACTTCCCTGGTACCATTTTCTGTTCCAGTCAGTATCCTTGTAGCTACAATCTAACAGATTGACCATGTAATGTATAAGAAACAAGATTTATTTTCTTATGGTTTCAGGATCAGTATATGTGAGGCTGGGGACCACAGATTTCAGAGCATGGCAGCAAGAGGCAGAAAGAGGGAGAGCACATGGGCTGTGCTTCTCACATCATAGAGGCCAGAAGCAAGGGAAGGAGAAAATTTTATATATTCACCAAGGCTGCACCACCAGGACCCACCTCCAGTAACACCCTACTTGGATTATAACTCTCATGACTCAATTGTATCAGATCCAAACATTCATTAATGAACTCTTTAGGGCACATTTTATATCTAACTATAATAATAGTATTCCATAGTATGGTGATACCATGGTTTGTTTATCTGTTCACCCACTAAAGGATATGTGGGTTGTTTACATTGGGGGCATAATGCTGCTATAAATGTTTTTCTTTGAATAAAAATTTGTTTCTCAAAGATAAATATAAGATTCTAAATCATTTTCTGTGGTTTCTTGAATATAAAAAACCTCATCATATAATGTTATACTTTTTAAATTTTTGTGGTACTTGGGATGGAATCCAGGGGTATTCTGCCTCTGAGCTACACCCCATTCCTATTTTATTCTGAAAAAGGATCTCCCTAAGTTGTAGAGAGCCTCACTAAATAGCTGAGCCTGCCCAGGACCTAGTGATCCTCTTGTGTCAGCCTTACTTTTCATTTTTATCTGCCAAACATACTTTAAAGAACTGAAGTGAAGAAAAATAATCTACTACAGATTCATCTAATTATTGCCCTTCCTTTATTTCTGATATTTTATGTTTCCTTTTGCTATCATTTTCCTTCTTTCCTAAGAACTTTTCAGCAACTTGTGGTCCATATATATTCAGTACAACTCATTTCTTTAACCTTGTGGAGCCCTGATGATGCAAGTATTATATATTTTGTTATTGTCTCAGAGTTTCTTGAGGTTCAACCAGTAAATTTTTAAATTTCAGTTACTGTTTATAATTACTTTTTTTAGATACTTTATGATAGTTGGCTTAAAATCCTTATCAGATAATTCCAAAATCTATGTCATCTTGATTTTATTTTCTGGCAATTATATTTTTCCCATATGAGTTGAGATTTTTACTTAGCCTTCATTACTGCTCATGTCTTCTCTTAGAGCATTAAGAAAACTCATGACATTAGAAGAACTGAAATATTACAGAGTGTTTTCTGATGATAGTAGAATTAAACTAGGAAATAGTAACAGTGAGGTAACAAAATCTTCAAACATAAACAAAACATAGAACAAAAAGTACACTTCCAAGTGATATATGGGTCATAGATAATATCTCAAGGGAAATAGAAACTATATTGAACTGAATGAAAATGAAAATACAATATATCAATATATGTTGGACATAGTTAAAGCAGTACTATAAGTGAAATTTATAGCACCAAATTCTTGTGCAATAAAAGAGAAAACACAAATCCATAAGTTCTCAACTCAAGAAACTAAAACCACCAAAAGCAAATAAAATGTACAGTAAGAAAAGGAAAGTAATGATAAATAGCAGAAATCAGTAAAACTGAGAATAATAAGCTAACAGAGCATGAAAAATGCTGTTTCTTTATGAAAAATCAATAAAATGGAAAAAATAGCAAAGATCAAGAAAAGAAGAAATAAACTCCAAAATATAAGGAATTTACCAGATAATATCACTGTAGACCCTAAGAACATCAAATTATTAACTGAACATTCCATAAACAACTCTGCAAAAATGAATTTGACTTGCTAGAACAAATTGATCGATTTCTCAAAAGATATAAACAAACTATAATAACTTACCCAATAAGAATGCACAATTCAATTGCCCTGTAATTATTAAAGAAATTAAATTCTATTCCTTGAAATATTTTATTGCATGCAAATTATACCCTGATATACATTTAGAAAATGAAGTTTGGAAACAGAATTCTTATTACAACTTTATGTTTTAATTTTATTTTTCAGTTAGAATAGTGTGAAATAATTTTTCATCTCTGTGAATTTTAGCATATGTGTGGATCTATATAACTAACACCAAAATCAGGCTACACATTATTTCCTTCATTCCAGCAAACTTTCCTTTGGAAACTGTGCAGTCATGCGTTCCACCCATTTCCTTGGAAAACACTGATCTATTTTCCATCTCTATTCCTTTGTCTTTTTGAGAGTATCAAACATGAAGAACTGCATAGTATATAACCTTCTGAGAATGGTTTCTCTCTCTTGGCATATGTTTTTTTTTATATTCACCTAAGTCACTGCCTATATCAACAGTCTGTTTCTTTTTATTTCTGAGTAGTATTCCATGATATGGATATATCAGTTTGTTTATATATTGACTCTTTGAAAGTCATTCAAATTGTTTCTAGCTTTTAGAAACCATAAATAAATCTGATGTAAACAAAGAGTATTTGTTTTAGTGCAAACAAATATTTTAATTTCGCTAGAACACAATACCAGGAATGAAATTGCTGGTTCAGTAGTAAATAACTTATGAGACTTGCCAAATAATTTCCCTGAGTAGCTGGACAACATTCCACATTACTCTCAGCAAGGTACAAGAGTCGTAGCTGCTCTGTATCTCACTCTGCCCTCCGTAGAGGTAGTGGTTTTATCATCCTAATATCTGTGCAGTTGTTCCTCATTGAGGTTTAAATTTGCATTTTCTTAATAGCTAATGATGATGGAAATCTTCCCATTTGACTATTTTCTATCCTTATACACTATTTGATGCAGTGTCTGTTCAATTCTTTGGGTCAGTTTTTAAATTAATTATTTTAATATTGTTATTGAGTCTTAGAGTCTTCTCTATAACCAGGATACAGTTCTTTGCAAATAGGGTTTTTGTTTGTTTGTTTGTTTGTTTTTGTTTTTGTTTTTTTGCAGTACTGGGGATGGAAACTGGGGGCAGTCTACCTCCAAGCTACAGTCCCAGCCCTATTTTTTTTTTTTAATTCTTTATTTGGAAACAGGGTCTCACTAAGTTGTGGAGAGCCTCACTAAGCAGCCGAGGCTGGCTGTGAACCCGGACTCTCCTGTCACAGCCTCCCAAGTACTGGGATTACAAGCCTGCATCACCACGCCCAGCTTAGGTGGTTTTATCTTCCAGTCCATAGTTGTTTCATGCTCTGTGTGTGTGTGTGTGTGTGTGTGTGTGTGTGTGTGTGATATGTATGTATGTGTTACTGTGCATTGAACTCTAGTGCTTTACCACTGAGCTACACCCTCAGGCCTATTTTCTTTTTCTTTTTTCTTTTGAAACGGGGTCTCCCAGAATTATAGTGCTGATCTCAAACCTGTGATCCTCTTGTTTCACCCTTCAAATACTTAGATTAGAGGCATATGCTACTGGGCCCAGCTCATGTTCTTCATAGTGTTTTTTTTTTTTTTTTTTTTTTTTTTTTTTTTTTTTTTTTTTTTTTTTTTTTTTTTTTTGCGGCACTGGGGGTTGAACTCAGGGGCACTCTACCTCCGAGCTACACCCCCAGCCCTATTTTTTTTTTATTCTTTATTTTGAAACCGAGTCTCACTAAGTTGCGGAGTTGCCTCACTAGGTAGCTGAGGCTGGCCGCGAACCCGGATCCTCCGGTCTCAGCCTCCCGAATGCTGGGATTACAAGCGTGCGCCACCACGCCCGGCTCCTTCATAGTGTTTTTGACAGAGCAAAAGCTTATAATATTCATAACATCCTATTTATGCTTTTTATCATCAAACATGATAGTGTCATTTCTAAGAACTATATTCCTACTTCTGGATCAGGCCAATTTTTCACTTTACATTTAGGTCTATTATCCATTTTGAATTGATCTTTGATGAGATGTGAAATTTGAAGAAAGGTTCATATTTTTTGCTAGTTTTTCCAATGCTAGGTGTCACAACACTATCTTTTCTCCATTTAGTTGACTTTTCATCCTGTTAAATGTCAAATGACTAGATTTGTGATGGTCTACTTTTATACTTACTAGTTTATTTCCATGGCCTCTGTCCTTAACAATATCACTCTCTTAATTACTATACCTTTATTATACGTTTTAAAATAATATACCGTGATTCTCCAAATATTTTATTCCTTTTAAAACTGTTATGGATATTCCAGTTTCTTTTTTTCTTTTTTTCTTTTTTTTTTTTTTTTTTTTTTTTTTTTTTTTTTTTTTTTTTTTTTTTTTTTTTTTTTTTTTTTTTTTTTTTTGCGGTACTGGGGATTGAACTCGGGGCGTTCTACCTCCAAGCTATACCCCCAGCCCCATTTTTTATTCTTTATTTTGAAACCGAGTCTCACTAAGTTTCACTAAGTTGCGGAGTGCCTCACTAGGTAGCTGAGGCTGGCCGCGAACCCGGATCCTCCGGTCTCAGCCTCCCGAATGCTGGGATTACAAGCGTGCGCCACCACGCCCGGCTGATATTCCAGTTTCTTTGTCCTTACAAGTATATTTTAGAATCAGGTAAGACAAAGAATTTCAAATAGAAAATAACTTCTATCCTTATCCTTAACTAATAATCCACAATGGAGTATATTCATAATTTCAAGCTCTCTTACAAACGACTAATACTTACATTACTTTTTTTTTTTTTTTTTTTGCGGTGCTGGGGATTGAACTCAGGGGCATTCTACCTCCGAGCTACACCCCCAGCCCTATTTTTTTTATTCTTTATTTTGAAACCAAGTCTCACTAAGTTGCGGAGTGCCTCACTAGGTAGCTGAGGCTGGCCTCGAACCCAGATCCTCCCGTCTCAGCCTCCCGAATGCTGGGATTACAAGCGTGCGCCACCACGCCCGGCTTACTTACATTACTTTTTAATAATGTAAATATGATGTCTGTAAACCCATTTACAAACCACTCATCAAAAAAATAGTTAAGATTACATAGTGTGTGTGTGTGTGTGTGTGTGTGTGTGTGTGTGTGTGTGTAACCTATCTACCAATTATCTATTATTGATCTATTTGAAATTGGTCTATTTCCCACAGACATAAACAATTTGATTCATATGTAAAAATACAAATACTATAGAAAAAGTGAACTTAGTATCTAAAATATTAAAGTCTGCAACAGAGTTTTAATTCATCTCGTACATGGTATTCCCAATAACAAGTTTGTGTGTTGCTGGCTTTTAGGGTGAGTTATGGAATCTGTTTGAATTTGAAATATCTGATCTTTCGTGTGTCAGATGCTTTCTGTGGTCCAGCACCCTGCTCACTACCTTACTTTGTAGTAGATCCCATCTACCTCCATAGAGCCAAAAATACATATTCCTTCTTTCCTAAAATCCTTTATAATGTTCCAATTCTGCATAACGGGATCAGAGGAAAAGACCCTGGGTGAATTTATCAAAAAAAGTTTTTCTCCAAAAAGAAATAAAAAATATCCTCTCTTCATTGTCCCAGGAAATGGCCATATCTCATGTGTCTTATCAAGCACTATCCTAGTACCACTGATCACACGTCTGTGTTGCTTAAACCATTTCTGGAATTGCCATCTGCCACCAGAAGTCTTTTTGAAATAATAAATTACCTTATCTTCTAAGTCACTTTTGGTTGAACATCCTATTATTTGTAGTCAGAGGCCTGCTAATAGATAAATCTCTATAAATGTGTAACCAAGAGAAACATAATTTCATTATTTCCTTTTCATTTCTCTTCTGGAGACACTCGGATTCCCTAATAGAATAAGACATCCACTCAGCAGCTTTTAAAAGGCCACAGAGTAAAAACAATACTGATGAAAACACTCTGCTTTCTTTCATTAGAAAACTATTTGACATATCTAGAGTTTCACATCTGTGATTTATAATTAAAGTGGGATGCCATGATGCTAAGAAGGCTGTACTTGCTGTCCTCAGAGCTCAGTCCAGCTCCTGACTTGGCTAGTAATTTACATTTTGATTGGGGTGATTCATCAGCTCTTCTGTGTTTTAGTTTCCCCAACTAAAACTTGACCCCTGTTATGAATATACTATAAAATAAGTGAAAAGTTAACCATAATACTGGTACCATTCTCCCAATACACAGCACACTGAATTCCTAAGGAACAAGAGTGCCAATCGGGTCCAAAAATAGAATTGTAGCTCTCATTGTACCTAAAATCCGCTACAGACATTTTCTTCCACATGGGACACTAATTGGGAACCCTTCTAAAGATCCTTATTTTTATAAATCATTGAAATACTCATACTTTTTCAGTTTGCTTGTTCCTGTGTCATTGAGTAGTGTGGCAAGCCTGGTGTTGTCTCCCATTAGAGATCACAGCCACACACCCAGACGAGGACTAAAGGAAACTCCTGTTATTGGACTTGCATAAAAAAGATTATTATTTCTGCAATTCTTCTTGTGATTATCATAGAAATATAATTAGGCCTAAGATGGCTGTAAGGATATAACTAGGAGATGGAGAAGACCACTGAATCTTCAAGTTGAAGGAAAGAATAAAACCTATTTTTGCTTTAAAAAAATCACAACACTTGATGTGATCATTTATATTCTCTCATAGTCTCCCTCTAAACTTCCATGCATTCTCAGGCTGTCAAATAATAAGAGTCTATCATTGATATCTGGGCCATCCTGTGCAATCATGCTGTAGGTGACTGTCACGAGCTGATGGAAAGAACATCCATAGTTTAACAAGAAAGGATATGATCTATGCTTTCTCATGGAAGAGACCTCAATCTTTGCAATACACTGAAATATTTTGCCCAATCTTTCAGATCTCTTAAATACACTTTAAGAAATATATAAGAGCTGGAACAGAGATAATGAGAGAGAAAAAACGAGAAAGAAAGAACCATAATGAATACTCAATGAAAGTTTGTTGAAAGTAAATTAATTTATGCAAATATATGCATTGCAAATTCTATTATGAGAACACTGTTTAGGAAATATTTTCTAGAGCTATTTTGAGCACAGAAAAAATAATATTGGAGGCTCAGGAAGTTGTGAACAAAAACTCAGAGGGTTACCTTATAGAATTGTACTTACATTTGGCAAAGAGAGGATACCTAGGTATTTTGCAAATGTTCTGAGGGAGTATTCTGATAACTTCCTACCTTCCCAAGAGGAAGAGTATTTGTAGTCAATATCCTACGGAAAATTTCCTAGATATAAACAGAGAAACAGGAAATTTGCTTAATTAACTTTAAATGAGCTATTTGTTCATTCATAAAGGCATGCATTTTTTGCATTTAAACACATTTAAGTGAATATTTATATAAAAAATCTGAGTTACTAAATCTGCAAGGATTTGTAATTCAAAATATTTCCCTGGGAAAAGAAGCATCTGTATTATATAGGAACTTATTGGAAATGTAGATTATTGGAGCTATCCTCAAACTTAATCATGATCTGCATTTAAAAGTTCCCAAATAGTTTCTACAAATGTATCGAGGGGATGCAAGGAAAGCTTTTTCATAGTTTTGTAGAGCTTCTTAGTCCAATACGAGAAATAAAACATATGTACAGACAATTATACTGTAATACCAGTGCCTGCATGGAAAATGCCAATATGTTTAACAGAGTCATTTATACAGCCCAGTATGGACTTTGAAGTCAGAATAACTGTAATTTTTATTTCAAAAATTTCTTGTGGTTATTTTCCATGTAAAATTGGAAATGTTATTTTTCTTTTCTCTGATTCAATTTTTCACCTGTAAAGGGAAATTAATGACGACTACTTTGTAAAGACAATTAAGAGTTAGGAATGACCCATATAAGTGGTTAGCAGAGTATCTGGGGTAAAATAAGTACTGATTAAATAATGTTGAGTAATATGGAAATTTAAAAGCTCAGTGTTTGCAGGTAGATATGCTGTTGTAGATATATTTTCATGTAAAAGTGACTTTATTTGTAGATTGCAGATATAATTTTAATATAAAGGTTTAAAGAATACACAAAGAAGGAAATAACTTAAACCTCCAGTCATAATTTTCAACTGTGGGAGTTGCATTTATTACTCATACAGACATCACATGAGAATTACCAACTTTATAGAACAGAACATCTATCATGAAATTAAACCTGATAGTCAATTTAGACTGATTACCACTTTAAACAAACATCTTTGCAAATTCAATAACAGCATAAGCTAGATAGGTTGCTCAAATTCATTGATAATTTTATAGTTGAAAATACCCTTAAAACTAGATTCTGCTCAAAATAAGCAAACTTCATTTATAGTCTCCTAATTTACTTTAGAATTAAAATCAAGTGGGTTAGCCTTTTTACCATTGGAATCACAGGGAGGCTTTATAAAAATAGTCAAGTTCAAATTGGGTGCTCACAGTGAATAGACAAATCCAAATCACGCACCTTAGAATTTGTTGCAATTTGTCAATGTAAGAATTTGTCTTGATAAAACATAGGCTTCTATCTATTGTGCATTGTTTTATTAAAGAAATTCTAACAGTGCAAAATTATCTCATTAAATTCACCTTGATTATCAAAGTCAGCTTGAGTGATAATATAGCCCGTCTCCTTATTATGCATCAGCAGGAATGGCTGGCTCCTCCAAAGCAGGAACTAAGAAAGACAGGGTGTCTAAACTGAACTGATGAAATAGTGATTGATCCTGGCTACCTAATTATTTCATTGCAATTTTGGCTGAATTTCTGTTGAAATGTGCTATGGTTAATGCTCATTGTAGAAAAGGATAAGAGAAAGCACTAAGAGATGCTACCCAGGGAGAGGCATGCAGTGTTATTGACTGTTCCATACCCTTCCTTCTTTCTCAAAGCCCTACCCAACTAAAATAAAAATGTCTTCAGAGAGCAATAGGAAGTTGCAAGGAGACCAGACTTAAGGGTGCAAAATAGATCTTAGGGCTCCCTCACCAAATCCTCCACTACCTCCAGGGCTTATGCATTTCCATCTGGCTCAGGTTCTGCTCTTTATCAATTACACTGGTTTTCTTTGTCTTTTTCTTTTTTCCCCTTTGGGAGACTATAAGAGGGGATGTTAAGGGCTTCCATCTGCCTTCCACCTGGTTACTCAAGAGAGTGCATTTTTTTTTTTTTTTTTTTGCTATAGGCAAGAATAGATGAGCTGCTGCAGAAAGCTTTCGTGTTTGACAAAGGCCATAAAGCAGGGATTTCCAAAGTGCATTCAGGGAGCTACCAGTGGACACTCAGTATTGCCAAGTGATCTATAAACAGTTCAGCAGATTGGAAGTAAAAATTAATGAAGTAATTTATCCTTAATTATTTCACAAGTTTCATTATATGTAAGACCCAGGTTTTCACCAAAATACTCTTCTAAGCTTACAACGTGCACCTGCTTTTTTCAAGGACAAATGTAAGCAGGTTTGCTTACATAGCTTTCAGCTTACAGGTTGTTCTTTGTCTCAGCCAGGGTATTTTCCTATCATTTTTGAGTGCTGCTGTTTCTATTTGCTAAATTGGCACTTCTGTTGCTTCTTTACATCCTAAATTTTAAGCTCCAAAGTGATAGATTAAGACATAACAGTAGCAATAAAGCACAATGGAATGTCAAAAATCTTAATTCAAAAGAAGAACACAAATCTGTGTGTGCTTCAAAATGTGAATATATGAGTGGAAATATAAAAGTGAATATATGAGTATATATAGATATACCCAAAAAAGTGAATGAGAAGTGCAATTTAGATATCTGAAAATTTGATATTTTGGTTTGCAAATGCAATTATTTTGCTCCTAGTACCCACGGTCTTTATCTGTTAAAAAAAAAAAAAAAAAACTGACAAAGTTTTTGAAGTCACAGATTATCTTCCTGACATTTTCAAGTAAGGCAAAATAACCTCTCTGTTGTGTCAATAGATTTTCCTGAACAAGTGCAGACTAATGCTGCCCAGAAAGGTTTTGATAGACACCATCACTAATGCAAGAGAAGACAGTCGATCTATAAAAGGCATCTTTTGAAGCTGTTTTCCTGCCGACTAAAATTCATCAAGTGCTTGCAGAATAGCTTATGAAACAAACAACAAAATTAAATGGTGTCCTTGTATTAAAAGCAAAGGAAACTGCTGCCAAATGTTTTTAATCAAATGATATTTTTGGACATCATATATTAATTGCTTTCAATAGGAAATGCAAGTAGCATCATATAAACAAACTTACAGACATATAAACTTATGTTAAGCTAAAATTGTACAGTCTTAATCCATTATTGGCACATATTTAGTAAATATATACTTATTAATCGTGAACCTTGATGTGAATGTACAGGTTTTATTGGAATCACGGTTGATGGAGGGTGATGCAAGGAAGAATGCCAACATGTATAAAGGTTTGAACATGAACGCCATAGTAAGCAGTTGGAAGATCACAAAATGCTGTCTCATCGTGGTCATACATTGAAGAAAGTAATGCAAACTGTAAATGCAGTCGAATCATAGCATACAACACTATCAACTCAGCATGTTATGGAGGAAATGGCAGTTGGCATAAATCTGTGCATTCTTATGTAAGCCCATAGAAAATAATCAAGGTATATAAATAATCAGTGTAAATCATGGATGGAATAAAAATTTCTTAATGACACTGATAATACTGGCAAAAGACTGTTTAGATGTGCATTGTTCAAATGGAGTATTTCAGTAACAATAGTGATTTTTAGAAGAGTTTTAACCTACTTTCTAAAAGTGAAGTATGATTTCAGTGTGGTAGGAGAAATGTCTGGGTTTTAGTAGATAGTCAAAAACTTGATGCAAATGTCTCAATTAACAAGAAATGTGTTTTTCCTCCTCAAAATGATACTTATTTTCAGTCATCTGCAAATCCCACCTGAATGTAAGACAGCATGTGGAATCCTTTCTAGAGATAAAAGTAATAAATAGATTATGAATCTGTCTCCCACATTGATTCCCTTTAACTTCCCAGTTTCTTAGT
>PVLC010025371.1:0-23288 GCA_004027655.1 Graphiurus murinus | reverse complement strand
TTATATACATAATAAATATTTTTACTTTTTCCAGTTTTCAAATATATATGCATTTTCAGAAGAGCTGCAACACCTCTTTTACTTTAATATATCTCATTTGTTGTCATCTCAAAAGCATATGTTACTAGAGTACCTAATTTCAAATATTTTATAATTAAATTTCATCTAAGTAGGGATTTAATTATCAGTACATTTGAGTCAGAATATCATTATTTGCAAAACATAAGCCATAAAATTTTTGATGACTCTTCCAGAAGAAAAAAAAATTTTGTTTGATATTTTTATTTTGTTATGTTATTTTATGCACCAAAATCAAGATGTCACTTATTTAAAATATAACTATAGTAATAAACTTTCTAGAACTCACCATCCAACCCAAGGAGTAGATCATCATCAGTAAGTTGATCTAAGGGCTGGCAGTGTGGGGGAGCACTTGCCTAGCATGCATGAAGCCTTGGATTCAGTCCCTCATACTGCAAAATAAGAGAAAAACATTGATCTGTTCATTTTCCCATCTTCCAATCTCTGGTGCCCAAAGCTTAATAAAACTCAAAAGGCCTTGGGTACCTTTCAAAATTGTTCAGGTTTTATTGTCTTCTACTGATTCCAAACAATATCTAATGTTCAAAACTTGCCTACCTTCACACTTTCTGCCTTTCCCTTGTGTACGTCTCTCTATTCTTCAAAGAGAACTGGTGCGCGTGGGGGGGGGTGGTTCTCAATATGTCTCCTACTAAAAAATCATGGACATTTAGGGATAGGAAAATTGGAGCCTCTGTCTGGGTATCCTCAATGACTCTGCTTACATGTGTCCAGGGAGATGGAGAACTTCTCGTATCTTGTGGCTTTCCATACTGTTTAACATACCTAAAATATGTCTCCCTTAAGCCCTTAAGCTCTCCTCCATTTTTAATCATGTGGAATCATACAGAAGAAGTTCACTCCTCTTCAGTGTAAAAGCTCGTCAGATATGTAGAAATTATTATGGCTCTCTGCTTTCTGTTTTCCAACTAAATGTCCTAATATTTTCAATATTTCTTCTTGATTTTAAAATCTTCTGCCATCTGATCCTTTCCCTGGAAGCCCTTAATTGTATGGGTGTGTTAAAAACTTGCATGCCAACAGGCATAAGGCAGGTAATATGAATGTATAAATTTGCCTGGGGGTATATCAGAAATGTTGCATGGTAAGCACTTAGTAGTCTTCTCTTCCATTAAGAAATGTTCTATTTCAAGTTTCTCTGTCAATCACTTTTTTCTCACTTTTAATAGGGGTAAAAGAATATTTAATTTACATCTTGACTCTCAGATCTAAGACCTAAATCTCTTCCATTTAAATCTCCCATACAAAAATAGCAAGAGTAGGAGCATGAGGGTCAGGGCTGCCGATAGGTGCAGTGAGGGAGACAAGCAGGGGTAGCCACTGTGACTGACATCTGGGGAGAGTGAGGGAGCACATGCACAACCAGAAGAGTCAGAGAAACCGGCACATGGCAGTGCCTGCCCAGCACTCTTAAGCTTCCTCCTTTGAACCAGTCTGGAAATCAGGGGAATTTTTTTGGAGGGGGGGGTGTTAATATGAAATTTTCTGATTTTTAAATTTAGTAGCCAACTAAAAAAGGAAAGAAGGGATTGAGGGAGAGAGAGACAAAGAAACACAAACTCGGTGTGTTAACACTATACTAGCCAAACAAAATATATGAATACATCTGTAGGCCAGACACAGCAGATTTATAACTCCTGCTTACCAATCACTGCTACAGATGTTCTTTTCAGAACTGAAGCCCTGTTGGCAGAAGAGTGAAGCAAAGAGGCACAGCTGGGCTGAGGAGGCTGCAAAAGGCCCAGCCAGCACCAGGTGCCAGGGCAAGATCTAGTGAGCCAAGGACAGCATCTTCTCATGAGTCTTGGGGCAGGGTGTGGCCAAAAGTAAGTTCAAGCTACGCGCAGGGGTCCTACACAGGTAAGCAAGCCGTGCCCAAGAGGTTGTGCAACAAGTCAGGGAGGACTGTGGGCCCAGAAGGGCACCAGTGGTGTCCACTGCTTCAAGGTAGGGAATTCAGAGTCAGCCAAGTAGACAGGAAATCTGAAACTGGAACCAGTTACATGGCAAGCGGTGGGGTATGGGCAAGAAGGGGAGACAGAAAGCAGATACTAGAACAAGGACAGATGACGAGGCAGATGTGATGCTTAATTATTAACCTTTATGCTCCAAAGCAGGATTGACTCCAGAGCTAAATGAGGCTGAGGCTGAGGCTGAGGCTGAGGCTGAGGCTGAGGGGTAGGAGGTGGGGTGGAGTAGGGTAAGTGGAGGGAGAGAGAGGAGGGGAAGCAGGAGGGTGCTGAAAGACAGGTACCTTATCACAGAAGTGACTTTATTCCTTGTCTAAGAACCTGAGAGCCCAAGTGTTATTTGAAATGTACAAATAGAAGTGTGGGTGTGTGTCCCTTATATCAAAGAAAAGCAAGGATGACACTATCAAAAGAAAATATTCAAAATATTGTCAAGCCAAGGCTAGGCAGGATGTGTGTGTGTGTGTGTGTGTGTGTGTGTGTGTGTGTGTGTGTGTGTATAATGTAGAATCATATAAACTTTATATCTCATAAATATGTATAACATTTCTAAAATGGCATTTCCTATAAAGAAGCTTTTTTTTTCTAGTTTAAGTTTCCAGAATACCTCCTTGTTCTTTTAATCCTGACTAGTCTTTAATTTTATTAAAAATGTTTCCTTCAGGAAAATAGAGATTCTGGAATGGGATAAGAATTTAGGGGAAAGAATTCTATATCTAAGAAGTCCATTGCAGCTATAATTCAATTTTTTTCCCATGCAGATATTATTTTTCCCCTCAGGAAGTCTAATCAGTAGGGCTATCACTATAGCCATTTTTGTTCGCTTGTTTTTTGTGGTTCTGAAAATTGAACCCAGGGAAATTTAACCTCTGAGCTACATCCCCAAGCCCTATTTTATTTTGAAACGGGGTCTCATTAACTTGCTTAGGGTCTTGCTAAGTTGCTGAGGCTGGCCTCAAACCTGCAATCCTCTTGTCCCAGCCTCCCAAGTACTGGGATTACAGAAGTGTGCCACCAATCCTGGCTCTGTAGCTCTTTTTAAATGGCATATACTTGAGAAATTCTGCATGGTTAATTATCTGCAATTACCTGTTTTCCAGGGATAAGATAGGAGGGAGTCCTAAAAATTTTACAATGTTTAATCATCACTTTCACCTACCTATGTGGTTGTAAATCAAACTATGATACCAAAAAGCTAGTTGATTTCATAAATATAATTTTAATAACTCAGATGGGATTCTGAAATCATCTGTATAAATATAAAAAGAAAATAGCCTAGTGGAAGGCCTAGAGGGCAGGTAGCAGAACATTGTTTCTATATCCCCAGTCTGGTGCAGTACTTGCTGTATATTGACACTCAAATAATATTTGTTGGATTAATGAGTGTTTCCCAAGTAAACGTGATTTAGTCTTCTAGGAAGGTATAAATGGAAGTTCTCTCTGAATTTGTATTTGTGCAGGATGCATTTTTCATAAGAATGATGATAAATACATTTGGAAGATTTTAGTTTATGCTTTAAAAAAAACTTCACGAGCTACATGTTTATTTCTTTTTTTTTAATGGTGCATTGTAATCATACATCTTTATGAGATACAACTGGTAGAGTCATATATGCACACATCACTCATTTAGCCCTTCTACTTGCAAATCCAAAATAGATAGAATAATTCATTTTAAAATATAATGTCTTAAATAACAGTCATTGGGGAAGGGTTAAATGAGAAATGTGTGCATGTATGCCTTTATCAGCTTGTACCTAACAAAGATGTATGATTACAATGTACCAACTAAAAAAAAAATTAAATTAAAAAAATAACAGTCATAAAGCAGTTCCTTACTTTTAAAAACTATCTTTTGGGGAATAATCATGTATAATATATAGAAAATGGAACATTGTAGCCAACTTGGCTCCATTTCATAACTATTGGCAAGGATGACATAGAGATAATAGAAGCCACATAGAGAATACACCCTTAATCTGATTTAGCAATCAGCAGGAGATTGCTAAAATGGCAATGAAGGATGAGATAAGTATATATTACCCCAAGGGCTCGCACAGTTCCAAGAAGTTGAACCCAAATCCCTTATGTTAAAGTAAAGCAATGAGGAGACTTAAAAAAAAAAATACACTTGGCAAAGCATGATCCCACAGGTCTGTATCCCAGTGCTTGGGAGCCTGAAACAGGAGGATGGCAGGTTCAAGGCTAGTCTCAGCAACTCAGTGAGACCCTGTTTCTAAATAAGCAAATAAATAAAAATAAATAAATAAATAAATGGATGAATGAATAAATGAAAAAGGCTGGAAGTGTAGCTTGTAGGTAGAATGCCCCTTGGATTCAATCCCCTGTACCAAAACAAAATAAAACTATGAAACAAAAAACATTTAGAATAAGATTAGGATTTACTTGGGGCCAAGGAACTCCCCTGAGCAAGACATATCTGAAACAACCTAGAAGAGAGAGGTAGAGGTAACAGCTGGCTATGATGCTTTCCCATCACATGAAGTTCAGGGTGAGCTGTGTGGGCTCTGTCATATCTTAGCTTGCCACAGCTCCTTAACAGTTGGATTATGAGCAAGGCTCAGTCCGGTGGAATCCTGCAAGGCAGACACTTCCAAGAAAGGATACATGGCATATCCTGCTTTACATTATAGTATACTCTGGGAACATTGGGTACTTCAGGTCTTGTTTTTACACTTATTATTAAAGAAAGTTTCTTAAAAAACAGGTGGTGGCCAGTCGGATAACAACCTCTTGACGTTAGCTGAAAAAACAGTGCCTTCAGACAAACAACATAAGAATTATCTGATCACTTACGAACATTAGTCAGGAAACAGGCTCTGCAAGGTAATTCGGATACAGTTACTAATCAACCTTATGTTCTCCCTCAGCACACAGATATAGAAAACAAAATAGCTAAGCCAAAGAGATTTAGGTCTACAATCATATCTATGGGTAAAGAAGGCTATAAGACTGTGGGTATCTGGTACCCCTTTATAGGGTCAAAGCACAGACAGCCTTTACCAACTCCCACAGTGTCTCTCTAGAGCTTCACAAGACACATTAATAAAGACAGACTATAGTTGACAAAAACAACAGGTGGTTTACAAAAAACTCCCTAGCTTAGACCAATGTATACAGGCCTATTCCTCGTTAATCTTTAACACTGCTTTGTACTAAAGTCAAAATAAAATCATTATATACTGATGTAAAAACCTTTAGAAAAACAAAACAAGTTTGCTATCATCAAACTGTCAGATGACCTGTCCATAAACTTCCCTGTTCTATGTGCTTCACTGCTGTATGAAAAGTATAAAAACAGCTGCTTGTGAACAATGAAGTAGATACACTTCATCACTACTTCTGGTGTGCGTATTCTCACGACCTCATCTCTTTCCCCACCTGTCGATGGACTCCCGGGGGCTGGACCCGGCATTAGCTGGGCAAGTCTCAGTGTCAGCTCCAGGTTAGAACGTGTGTGATCACCTTACATCTTGAAACTGAAGTCTAGGTTGCTGGTAAGGCAGGAGAGCTGTTCATCATAATAGGTGAAAGCAACACTGTGTTAGAAGATCCAGCACAGGCATTTTTTAAAGAATAGGAGCTACTTTTAGTTTGATGTCAGCCCATTTGTCCACTTTAGCTTTTGCCGTCTGTGCTTTAGGGGACATATCCAAAATATCCTTGCCTAGACCAAGATCCTAAAGTGCTTCCTCCATGTTTTCTTCTAGGAATTTCATAGCTTCATGTCTTACATTTAAGTCTGATACATTTTTAGCTGATTTTTATATCTAATTAATTTGTTACACATTTAATAACAACTACAGTTCAAGACCTGTCCTTCTGTGGCTAATGGGAATGTGTGATTGCCCTCTGAGGTTTTACAACAGAATATCAAAATGATACAGGTCCACTCAGAATCCCCAGCTCAAATATTAAGATCTTAACTGAACACTTTGACACTTACTAAGTGTAAATATGCCGTAAATATTTAAAATAAAACAGGATATTATTTGGTGGCTCTGATTTCATATAGTGAGTCACACATTCATTCTCCATTGTGAGAATCTTGGCCTTTTGTTTATAGTTTTTCTAATTCAACTAGAGATTTGAACCCTCCTCTTGATACTTTTATTGGTGCATTATAATTATGCATCATAGTGAGGATCAACATGGTAGGAACATACTTGCACACAGCACTTGTTGTATTTCCTTTTGTGTCCCATCCTGCTCCCCCTATTCTCTCCCTTCCCTCCCTGTACATATTAGTGAAATTGGTAGTGATACCTTCATATATGGACATAATATTACTTGAAACCTCATTTTTCTTAAATACTGTTTTTAGCTAAAGAAGAAATAAAATATTCTAATAAGATTGTTTGGGGAAATTATTCTAAAGTTAGGCATCAACATGCATACTTTTAAAGGTTTTATTATATAGAAATTAATTATACAATATGAGAAGACAAATGAATATGAGAAGACAAATGGAAGCATAATCTCTGGGTCATCAAAACCTTATTTTTGAGAATATTTCTAAGCAAAAGTCAGTTGTAGTTGTTATTAAATGTGCAAGAAATTAATTACATATAAAAATCAGCTCAAAATGTATCAAAGACTTAAATATAAGACATGAAGCTATGAAATTCCTAGAAGAAAACATGGAGGAAGCACTTTAGGACCTTGGTCTGGGCAAGGATATTTTGGATATGTCCCCAAAAGCACAGACGGCAAAAGCTAAAGTGGACAAATGGGCTGACATCAAACTAAAAACTTCTACACAGAAAGAAACAATCAACAGAGTGAAGAGACAACCAAGAAAATGGGAGAAAACACTTGTGGACTATTCATTCAACAAGGGACTAGTATCCAGAGTATATAAGGAACTCAAGTAAATAAACAAATAGTCCAATTTTAATATAATAGACATTCTCAAAAAGAGAATATATGGCCAAGAAAATGTTCACCATCACTAGTCATCAAGGAAATGCAAGTCAAAACCACATGAAATATCATCTCACTATAATCAGAATGGCTATTATCAAAAAGTCAAAAAAAAAAAACTAATGCTTGCAAGGATATGGAGAAAAAGGAACTCTTCTACACTGTTGATGGAAATGTAAATTAATACAGCCATTATAGACAACGGATTGCCAAATAATCTTTTTAAAGTAGTTGGATTAGTTTTTCCCCTCCCACTCATGAGTGGTGTACGAAAGTATTGCTTTTATATTCAGGAAAGAGAAAATGTCACCAAATAAAGATCAAACAAGCACTCTTACATTGCTATCCTATTTTCTGCTAAAGTTCTTCAATCTAACAGTGTCAGACCTTTGATGTCAATGACTTGTAGGCAGCCTAAGTTTGCTATTCTTAAGGGGTTCAAGAAATGTCTCTTCTGCAAAAATGGCTTTTCTAAGATGAAAAATATTCAGAAGTGCTTCCATGTTTACCAATGTCAAAGCTTTTAATGACTTTCCATATAAATAATGATACTTTAGAAGACAGCAAAAATCTTCCTAAAAGCTCCAAGGGTTTTTATGTGTTGTTACGTAATAACAGTACTGCTTTGCACCTTCTCACATGCTACAACAGAGATTCAGAGAAGTTAGGACAATATCATTCCATATTCACCTCTTGCCATGTGATCACAATGAAGTGTGCCAGTTGAGGTACTTCTCTTCCTGAGTGCAGACACAGGTGAAGGTTTCAAAGTGTAGGGGAGTTGTGATTATATCATTTGAGCTTTATTTGTTTCAGGTACTCAGGACTACCATGGATATGCAGTGCGGTTTTGTGCTATTCCTTAGTTCCCTTTAAAAAAATTAGAAATCGAGTCATAGAAAGGTTAAGTACCTTGTTTGATGATGTTCTACTTACAAAGTTTCATCTCGGATATCTCCAACTTTTCTAATATTGAGCATTTTAACTGCACATTGTAATGGCACCCCATGATGAGATTTTTTTTTTAATGGTACTGATTGAGCATCTAAAGAATGGGTTATATTATGTACAAAAGGTCTGGTATACAAGGCTTAGGTGTGTTTCCCAGGAGTGGGAAGAGTTGCTGTTGTGCATTTGTTGCTAAAAACATCAATATCTGTGTCCACATTTCTTAAATGGAGTGTAAAATTACAGTAATTTATGAAATATAAATTATACTTGGAGTCTTTTTGCAACTGGTAAAATGATGTTTATGAACTATTTGAAATAACTAGCTTTAAATGTAGATTATGATATTGCTTATGTTTTATGATCACGGCTATACATAAGTACAGAAAATGACTGAAAGTAAGTATATAAAAATATTAATATGTGTTCTAGTGTGATTTTGAGAACGTGAGTATATGCCCATTTATTTTATATTTTACAAATCTTGTAGAATAAGTATTTGTTACTTTAAAGTGAAAAAATGCTAGTAGGAATAATGTCATGCTACAAGAAAGCATTGAAAATATTACTCATAGCAAAGTAAAGAGTGTTGAATTAACCAGTATTGATTAACACAATTTGAGTACACTTGAATGCTATCAATAGAATTTTAATAATGACATGATATTTTCAGCTAAAGCAATCTCAGAAGTATTACTTTTAGTTATGCTAAGGATACTGTGAATTTTCGTAGTAAAATTCAATCTGAACTATAAACCGTGTTAATGCTTACATCCTTACTAATGAAAGCACATTTGAAGTAGTGCTGTATCTACTTCAGTGGCTTATCCCATGGGTTTTTCCATCTTGTGTGAGTATCTGTGGGGAAATAAAATCTTGCAGTTATGTTGGGTTTTTTTTCCTCTGAGTTTTATGTAACTTTAAGTTTTCGTAAAATTTTTCCATGTGCCCTGGGTGGGGGGAGGGGATTTGAGAGAAAGCATGTGTTTATATGGGTCTTCCTGTCTATCACTTCTAGATTCAGTTGAAATACCATGCCAAATTGGTTCCAGAGCATGACTACTAATGCAGAAACATTTCACAAATTATTGATGGAGGGGAGGGGACTCTAGTTCAGCATCACTAAAAACTACATGGATATTTTTCAGGGACTATGGGTTTCATATTCCCTTGATCAGTTAGTGAATGCATTTGGAACACGAATCTGATTTGTCATGATCTGCTAAGGTGCTGCAACTCCTACAGGTACTTTCCCGATTTTGTAGGTGCTCAAGAGAAGAAAATTCTAAACAGCATGACAGTTCCAAGACTAGGATGACTACAGTATGTCCTCACTCTGAGCCTATGTGTACCTGTTAACAAGCAGGTTGCAGAATGTTTGGCACAGGTGCTTTGCCTGCTGGTGTTTAGTGTGAGATAGGATGACAAAGGAAGGGCATGAGTAGCAGTAAGCAAATACTGACATTCTCAATTCATTTCTTCATATATTCACTCAATAAATGGTGACCTCTGTGCTGGAAGCATGGCTATGAAGAGAAGAGGCAAAGTCTATCTTCTCATGAAGTGTCCATTTACTAGCATTATCATTGTGGATAGATGTTTAATTTCCTTGAATGAAACTCAACTGTGCCAGGCACCCGGTGTCCTTGAGCCAGTCCAGCATCATAACCTGGCATCATTCAAAATCTAATCCTGGGAATACCAGCATCAGAATCACTTGGGACACCTTTAAAAAGTCAAAATCAGGTTCTCTTAAGGAAAAGCCTGGAAATCTGCATTTTTAACAAGCACACCAGCTGCCTCTTCACATGGAAGTTCAAAAGCCTCTGGTACAGGCATTTGTTCAATGTTTATTATGAGGAATTATAGAGATCACACTAGTGTGAGCCAGAGTGATTTGCACACACTGTGACCATGACCAAGATCTCTGAATTGCCATGAAAATGAGTTCTTCCCATTTGAAATGTTCTGTATTTGGAAAGAAAAAGCTGTAGATTGAATATATTGATTTCCAGAACACAGATTGAAAATTTAATAAAATATGCTTAACAGCGTTTTTAATACCCTAAGTTTCATCATTTCTCTTTTTCCTATAATTTTTGTAGATATTTTTGTGTTGACTTATTCTGCTTACCAAAAAACATTGAAAATTTTTTCTATCAGTTTTATGATGAGAGAGGGAGAGCTAAGTTCCTAATCAATGCTCTTTTTCTAAAATTGGGGGTAAAAAATAATTAACAATCACAGATGGAATACCTACAATTAAAATTATAGATATAGCAACAGAGATAAAAGTTTCTTTTTAAAGCAGCACATGAAAGAATCACAGCTGTTGTTAAAAGCTGTTTTGCAAAGAAATAGGAAGTCAGCGTGATTGATAATATTTAATGCCCTTTAAACATCTGTTATAAGGCCCTTTTTCATTTTTTGGTAATTTCTGAAAGCTGAAGAAATGATTGCAAACTACTTGCTAGTCTAAGCAATACTAGTTTTATATGTGTTGAAATATTATAAAATTCCTACTCCTATGCCATTTATTTCTATATCCCCAGCCAAATAAAAAGAATATCACATAAAAGAAACTACTAATAAAAGAAAGTTTTCTATTTCTCTTGAACTTACCTAGAAATGGCCATTTTTAGGAGAAAACCACATAGTGTTTACCAACTGTGGAAAAATTAAGCAAATTTTGTTGCCTTTGTATATTCTACTCCTAGCCATTGCAAACTTTGATGTTTCATCAAAATATCGTTCTTTCTCAAGTCTTTAAGTTTTAAAATTTTTTTATACTTTTATTGGTGCATTGTAATTATATATAGTTGTGAGATTCAAAGTGGTACTTCCATACATGCACACATCACTTGGTGTATTTCTCCCATTATCTCTCCTCTCTTTTTCGTACCTTTTGATCATTACAAATCACAGCCCATATTTTCCAGTCTGGAAACCATTTCCTCACTGTCCTCAGCAGTTAGTACTGGTTCCACTCTCAGATCCCAAAGGTGGGATTCTAAGTCAGTGTGTATCACATCATGCATCCTCTGCGAGTGTCATGGCTGGCTTTAAACGTCATAGAGCCCCATGGTGAGGGCCACCCTGAGCCTCCAGTTTCTAGCTTTCTGTTTCTCTCTCTTGCTTCCTGTTCCTTCTCTGGCATCTAACTTCTATGGCTGCCTCTTTTGCTTCCTGATTATTTTCTATATACACACATGTATACACACACACACACACACACACACACACACACACACACGCTCCAAGTGCCGTACAGTACAATTGTATATCACATCAACTGAGATGTGGCTTTGGTTCCTGTTTTAGTCTACTTTCTACTTTTTTACAGAATACCACAGACAGGGTAACATAATGAATGAAGGTTTATTTGACTCATGGTTCTGGAAGCCAGGAAGTCTTACTCTGGAGTTTAAAGTTGAAGTTGCAAATTACTGATCCTTAAGAAACTTCAACTCACAGTAGTGTTTGATTTGGTCCCTGAATATTTTTTTTTTGTTTGCTTGTTTTGTTTTTATAATTGGTAAACAGTACTTAAATGTTGGAAGATTGTACATGCCGTATAAAGATTTCTGGCTGCTTATTAAAACAAAACACACACACACACACACACACACACACACACACACACACCCAGAAGATATGGTAACCTCAGCCCAATAACCTGGAATTTAAGGAACAGCTGTCTCAACATAAAAGGAGCTGGAGATATAGCTCAGTGGTAGGGTATTTCTAGGTTCAATCCCCAGGACAGGGGAAAAAAAAGTATGTAATTCCCTGACTTAAGTTCTACATGTCTTATAATGGAGAATATAACATCACCATACCTAATCCAAACTGTATTAGTCAAAGCCTCAATAAATCCTCCCATGCTCTTGATTTCTCCCCTTCAGAAAGTCTCAGCCATCCAAAATACCATGTTTCTCTGTGTCTATTCGTCTAGCATCATAATTATTCATATATATCTAGACATTGTGATATCTTTGGGGTAAGAGTGTGTCCTTCATTTCTCAGTGTTATGTAGCACATAGTGGATAGTTGATAAATAGTAATATATTAATTAACTTTGGCATGGAGGTGTCTATGTGATATAGTTGTGTAACTCTCAGATTAAATAATTTTCTCTTTAATATTATTGTAACAGGAGACATTAAAGTTATGGTTAAGAGCATTCTAATGCAATGGAATTACTAAGGGAGTGGGAGATGTTCCTAGGGAGACAGAAATTCAGATAGAAACTGACTAACTGTGCTGCTGAAACTTTAATTTGCATCCAAATCACCTGGGATCTTATTAAATTGTACCTTCTGATTCAGAAGATCCAGGAAGGCTGGACAGTCTGCATTTCGAACAAGCTATCAAGTAATGCCCCTACTGATATCTTGAATGATAATTCCAACATATTTGATGCTTTAATAGAGTGTTGGTTAAGTGGTAGAGCACCTCTCCCTGGGACACACTGCATTCTGAAGGTGAGAAGGCATTTCCATGATTTAACTTTGGTTTTACTTATTCAATGTGCCAAGAAAACTGAGTACTGGACGCTGGAGAGAGTTTGCAATGCGCTAGCAAATTTCTTTTGTATAGTAAACATGCATCCTTTACAAATCACGAAACACTTTGAGGGGGAAAAAAAAGGTGTACATAAAAGAAGACCCTTTGATTTCAGTTCTAGGGCAAGCCATCTGGCCCTTTCCTTGTGTAGTAATCAGGCTAATAGTATGGTGATTTCAGTAGAGAAAGCATAGAATGGCACTTTAAAATCTGTCCAGGGGCTATTTTTAGGCTCTGGCACACAGGAATGAAGTGTTTATTTCATGTTTAATGCAACCTTCCACTTCCATCTAAAAACGTTTCTTTCCCGCTACTGAGTTTCTATCAAGTCTCCCAAGAAACACTGCCAGCTTTGCATATCCCTATCCTCTAAGATGATTAACTGTTTAAAATTGAAAAGCCTTGAAAATGCAAATCCTGCCACAGGCCCCTTGTGGGGTAAAAAGACAACTCAAGTAAAACGTTTCCAGATGGTTTAGGCATTATGTTCTTTATGTCCTCGAAACCAGGGAGGATCCTAAGCTGGCTGAGATGGTGAAAAGTTACAGGGAGGCACATTAGGCAGCTCCCTTCTGGAAGCCTGTGCAGGCCACTGCCTGGTTCCTGGGCAGCATACACTAGTGAGACCAGACCGCGCCTGTGCCGAAGCTGCTCAGCGGCAGAGGCTGCCTTCGCAGAGGGCAGATGGCTTGTGGTGTCTTTTACTTTTGAATCCTTGTATACTTCTAATCTATTTCACAATCTCTAAACGTTTTCTTAACCTGACAGTTTACAGCATGAATGCAGCCGTATCTGTTAATCCAAATCAATGGATCTTATTGTGTGAGAAGAGTGTAGTTATATCTTTATTAGTAATATTGAGTTTTTACAGAAAGAACTGTCAGATTTCTTACAATAGCATACACTACCTGGAGTCCTTTTTTTCTTTTTTTTTTTTTTTTTTTACCCCTGAGCAATTTACTTCTTTTCCTGACAATCACTTAAAGTCTATCCTCTGCCTTTTTACAAAAGAAACATTCAAGTCACTGCTTATTTCTATCTTTCAGTTGCAAAATCCACAAAAAAAAAAAAAATTGTGTTGCTGCAAAATAGAGTGAGAAAAGGAGTATGAATTTTGGAGTATGAATTTTAAGCAGGTGTCAAGCTGTTTATTTGATTTCCCCACTTTGTGTGAGGCATTTCAGCATCTAGGACATGCTAATCCCTAGGTACACTTGGCATCTGTTGAATACACATATTTAGCATTTAAATAGCAATTTGAGTTTTCAAAGTGTTTTGTGAACATTAATTAGCATTTCTTCACAGCATGCCTAGGAGATGGGTCAATATCATTATCACCATTTTACAGATCAGAAAATTGGGAGGAGAGAAGCTGAGTTGTTTGAAAAAGACATACAACAAGTCACAGGCAGGCAAGAATGGATTGTGGCACCAGCCTGGGAGTACTATGCTTTCCATCCAGTGTTCAGAGGGCCTTACTATTAGTAAATGCAAAGATGGTTTCCTGAAGCAGCAGAGGGACAAATTATTAAGGAGTCTAATTGATTACTGCATGAACTAAGTCAGCTATGTGTAAGCAAAGCACACTCCACAGATAGCAACTGACTGGAACTGTAGGATTAGGTTTTTTGACACCCATCTCTGTCTCTATGACAACAGTATGGGAACTTTTTTTTAAAAGCAAGAACATACTTTGTATTGAATATTCTATGTGAAAACTATCTTAGAATCCACAAAAGTCATCACTTTGACAGCTATAAGGGTGTATTGTTATTCCCAATTTGTGGACCAAGAACTGAGATTTATGGATTAAATTCTTTCTCCAGATCACTTGGGTGGTGTGAGGCAAAGTTTCAATTCAAATGCAAGCTCACTAATGACTTACTTGTGGTTTCTTTTTTTTTTTTTGCGGTACTGGGGATTGAACTCAGGGGCATTCTACCTCCAAGCTACATCCCCAGCCCTATTTTTTATTCTTTCTTTTAAACCGAGTCTCACTAAGTTGCCGAGTGCCTCACTAGGTAGCTGAGACTGGCCGCAAACCCAAATCCTCCGGTCTCAGCCTCCCGAATGCTGGGATTACAAGTGTGCGCCACCACTCCCGGCTTACTTGTGGCTTCTAAATCATGAGGTTAAGTATCAATCTGGACCATTAAGCCACTCAGCAATGACTTCTTTCTCTCTCTTTTTTTAATCAGTGACTCAGACAGCAAGCACACCATGCTATAAACCCCTGTAAAGACTAATAGAATTAATGTAAATAAAAAGAATAAGGATCTACTGTATTTTCAAAAGGTCATAAAAATGAGCCAGATCTAATAGCGAACTCTAGAGTAGTTAGTACTACTGAGAATTTACTTCTAGTTGCTATTATACTCTAAGAAAACTAAAATCCAGTAGAAACATGTTTAGAGAAAAGAGATTAGAATACTAGTAGGTTATATTTAAGCAGCATAGCTGCCAGCCAAATTGACCATAGCTGTCTTTCACAGAAAAGATGAAAGAGTAGAAACTGAGTTGGGCATTAGAGCACAAGATGATAGAATGAGTACCAGAGACTACAAGTTAGAGGACTCAATATTTTAATTTAGTAGAGAAAACTTTTCTGAGTTGTATCTGTCAAGAAGAAGAAGAAGAAGAAGAAGAAGAAGAAGAAGAAGAAGAAGAAGAAGAAGAAAAAAAAAAAAAAAAAAAAAAAAAAAAAAAAAAAAAAAAAAAAAAAAAAAAAAAAAAAAAAAAAAAAAAAAAAAAAAAAAAAAAAAAAAAAAAAAAAAAAAAAAAAAAAAAAAGAGAGAAAGTCAATTGAGCAGAAGTAACAAAACCCAGTCATCAAAGTTGCTTGTTTGGAGTAGTGAGTGGTAGGAGCACGCCTTTGGAGCCTGACTTGCTGGAGTTGGAATCCCAAGTCTACCTGTGTACCCATGAAATCAACCAAGAAAGGCATCCAATGTCATCAGTTACTGATAGCACTTACCATGGAATGACTTCTTGGTAGAAGTGTCAACCAAGTGTGAAGCAGACCACTTCCAGATAAAAGCTTCCTAATGGTAACATTTTTTGAATAAGAAGATCAAAGGCAGCACTGTGGCTTGAAGAACCATATTGTAGATACTCTGCTTTGAGATTCATTAGCACCATTTAAAGATGATTCCATCGGGATGATTTCTGTCAGATTTTACATTCCAGTTTGGATCTAAATCTGGAGCAGATTGAGTATTTGCATCCTATTTTTATTCATAGAAAGATTATGTAAATTGGAACCACAGATTTACTAATTTCAACCAAGCAAAGCTAAATTGAGAATAGGCAAGTACCATGTCCATCTGATGCCTGTTACCTGCCTTACTTAGGACAAATTAATTAGAAGTCATCACAACCACAACCTCAGTCCTGCTTGTATCTGCAACCACTCTTTCCTGGTTCTCCCTTATTGTAACTCAGGAAATATTTTTTTCTCCCATCAAAGACCCATGCATCTTCTGATACTTCAGGCCTTATTTCTTTCTCAAAGGCCTCTTTCCCTTGTAAATCCTCTCTTTGCCCATTGCTTTATTTTTTTCCTTTCAAAATCCATTAAACAGTTTGCTGAGCACTTTTTCTGTGCTTTTCTGATATCTTCTACATTTGGAGATGCTTCCTGCTTATGAGCTAAAGAGTTTTGATTCTTTTATGGTCACAAAGAGGAAGATCCCAGGTAACCTTCTTTCTTCCCAATTAAATACAATGTTCTACCAGTTGCAAGAAGAGAACTACACTACTTTCAACTCTGTACCTACAGAAATGAGTCTTCAATAGTCAGGAAGAATCTAACCTAAACAGTGTCGCCCACTTGGCAAATGAAGGATTGGGGGAAGGAGATGGGAGGTGGCCAACAGGGAGGTTTCACCACAGCTACAGCTAACAAGCTGGAGGGAAAGCCAGGGAGTAGGTCCAGAGAATGGCACAAAGCTCTGGTCCTTTTTACTACTTTCCAGGATATGTTATGGGTTCTCAATGAAATTTAATTACTATTTCTATTCATGATGAAATACTTATGTTTTGAGTTATTACTCTATGCCAGAGATTCTTCAAAACACTTTGTATGTACTAATTTAATCTTCATGATAACCATAATATTTTCCACATCTTATTGCTGAGACAACTACCATCTTGCATATTAAGTGGTTTGTGCCAGATCATATTACTTACACCAGGAACCAAACCCAGGTTGTCTGACTCCATGACTCAACCACTGTGGCATTTAAGTACAAATTCATAAATGGCTCTCCTTGGGAAGAGATATAGACAGGATTCTCTGTAATCTATTTAGATAGCCAATATAGAAAACATCTAAGCAAAAAGTTTCCCAAATTTCCTCAGTGACTTTGTTCCATTTGACTTTAAAAAACAGTAAAACCCACTAATCTTTTCTTGTGAAAACAAAGATCCCTAGTGACAGACAATTCTTGGGACCAAGTTGGAATTTTTTTTTCTGTATATACTCAGTAGTATTTGCACTCTTTGTCTCTATGAAAACTTTTTCTCTCATTCAATGTATGTTGTAAAGTTTCCAAATTTAAGAAGAGAGAAAGAAAAAGGTATTTGCCTCTAATAATTTCTATGGTTTTGCATTTTTACATTTAAAGTATTAATACTTTAAAATTTATATCTGTAAATGTGTTCTAAATAAGGAATAAAAGATACTTTTCCTAAATTATAGACAATTGTCCTAATACAGCTGTTGACTAATTTGTCCATTACCCACTTATTGCAAATGCTCATTAGAAAATTTTTGAATTTGTATATATGTGTAAGACTCCTTATGAATTGTTCATTTATTTCTATTGATCTATTTGTTTATTTCTGTACTACTAATTTACTTTTTAAGTCACTCAAAGAAGTTGGATTTCCTCTCCTTCAAATATTTTTAATCCCACCTCCCTATTTCCCCCCTTCCCAATACAGAGTCGTGAGATTGACATTGATATATTCATATATGTACACATAGTTGATGGTAGTATTTCCATTAATGAACCTCAGTCTTCCCTCTCCCTTTCTGTTAGACCACCTCCCTGACTTCACTGAGGTTTCTCTTCCATTATCTGGAGTTCCTCTTATAGCTCAATTACTCCCTAACTTTGGCAAATTAGAGAAAACATATGACCTTTCACTTTCTGTGATTGGCTAATCTCACTTAACATAATGTTCTCCAAGTCCTTCCATTTTCTTGCAAATGACATAATTTTGTTCTTCTTTATTGCTGAGTAGAATTCCATTGTGTTTATTTCCCATAATTTTGTAATCCATTCATCTATTGATGGTCACTTAGGTTGGTTCCATAATTTGGCCATTATGAATTGTGCTGCTATGAACATGGGTATGCATACATTATTGTAGTGCTCTGGTTCTTTTCCACTTTAAAAGTTAATATATTTTCTGAAATTGAATGTACTAAAACAAGTATTTTTTAGTTAATTTAAAAATAATTTTGAATAATTGTATCCTCATTCAGGATTGTGGCAATTTTTGAAATTATTTATTTATTTATTTATTTATTTATTTACTTACTTATATTATTGTTGCATTGTAATCATACATCTTAATGAGATACAAGCTGGTAGGGGCATACATGCACACCACACTCATTTACCCCTTCTATAATTCCCACCTCATTTCTCTCCCCTTCCCTCATGTTCAGTTTAATGATTGACTTTGATGTGTTTGTGAATGTATATCATGTGCATTAGGCTGTTTCCCTTCCCCCCTCCATCCCATCACCTTCAGTTAGACCGCAATTTATTCAGAATTTTCTCTTATGTTAGTCTGGTTATTTTACAAGGTGTACCAGTCAATCATGCAACCATTACAAACTTGTTACAATGAAATAATGTTTTATTCCATTCCTTTACAACTTTAATTTTCTTTTTCTTGAAAAATTAGAAAGTTCTTGAACAATTTTTTTTATACAGAAAGGGGTTTTCATTATTTAAGTATTATATTTTCAGTTGATTTTTCAGTTTAGTTCCTTTATCTAAAAGCACATTTATTATGTAATAAATATCATTCATTGATTCATTGGGACGTTTTAAAAAGTTTAATATTCAAATAGACCTACTTTTTTTCTTTATCTCTTCTTTTAAATTGCTCATATAATTGCACCATATATAACTTTTTTTTGGAGGGGGTGGTTCTGGGGATTGAACTCAGGGACATTCTACCACTGAGCTACTTTCCCAGCTATTTTTATTTTTTATTTTGAAACAGGGTATCACTAACTGACTGAAGTGGCCTCAAACCTGTGATCCTTCTGTCTCAGTCTCCCAAGTACTGTGATTACAGGTGTACACTACCAAGCACAGCCATATATAGCTATTTTTAACGGTTTCATGTAACTGTTCTTTTTTGACCTTCATTCTTTCCGTTTAATAAATGAGAATAATATCAAAAAGAATGCTGGGCCCTTTCTCCCAGTTAATTAATAGACTGTCCATCCAAGGGTCTTCCTTGTAAAATCAGCTACTGCTGAATATTCCTTTTTGTGAAGCCATAACACCAGCCCCTTAGATTCCTATCTTTTTATTCATTTAGTATGTTGTTTTGCATTGTGCTTCCTCCAATTGTCAGCTTTGAACAGACTATGAGGTCACCCTAAGAAGGGAATCTTAAAAGGTGAGAGAAAAACCACGCACCACGTGAGTGTGGAATTCACAATGCAGATGGAGCAAATTTACAGAGCTGCAATCAACTCAGATCTAAGTTAAGGTGATGTGAATATAACAATATTGTGCCTTCTCTATGTAATTGCAATTACCTTCAAGTTTATTTTGTCATCAAACAAGCAATTTTTCAATCAGTGTGACTTGTAGAAATCAGCTCTTTGGGATATGAATCATTTAATTCACCTATCATACTTTTAATGCCCAACCTGAACTCATCCCTAAAAAAAAAAAAATGAAGTTTAAGGAAAGATGATATAGAAAATCGACACATAGAAGACAAACATAGTATCTGAGTTGGTTCTCTTTCTCAAAAAAAGCTAAAGATGAGAATAGAATAAAACTATTAGCAAGATACATGATTTTGTTTAATACAGAAACAAAATATTTGTCAAAAAAGAACATGAATTATATTTTATTCTTGGCTAAGTGCCTCTTCTCTTTTAGAGAACTCAAAAGACATATATAGAAACTCTTTAACAAAGAAGATGGTTCAGCAGAAAGAGGGTAGGCCCCCTTTCATTTCATTACACACATGAAACACACCAGACCTACTCCCAACTGTCATGGCACTCTCTTTCCCTTTACCTTCTAGGTCTTTCTCAATTTGGAACCTCAAAGAGCTGCTCCCATTTGTTCTATAATTTTCTGTAAGAAAAATCTGTTTTTCCTAAGACAACATACTTCTTTTCCTTCTTCATTAAATCCATGATCATTTAATCGGATTTTGTCTTTCTTAACTGTCCCAGTGCTAGTACAAATGAGTATGATGAAAATTTTGTTAGTGGCTTTACAAAAAGAAATTTACAAATTAAGTATTGTGGAGGATGGAAAATAGCTAATTAGCCAGCTGACTAGCCACTTAAATAACTAAATCCCTAATTAACAAAATCCCTAATTAACAAAATAATAAATTGGAAAGCTAAGTAAACACCAGATTTGACTACACAGTAGGTTCTGTGAAACCTTGCAAAGTGTCAAGGTGTCCTGCCACTAGAAGTTGCATCTGTGTGGTAGATATGTAAACAGATTTGAAAGGAAGATTACTATCTGGACAACAGGACTAGACAAAAAAGGGTAAAATAATTGAAAGTATTTGATTTTCAGACATCTTCCCCTTCTGCAGAACTTTTTCTCCAAGTAAATTTTTATTTGGAAACCCAATATATAATAGCTTAAAGCAGAATTTCCCTGAAGAGAAGAGGAAAATGGGCTCTGGAGTTCTATTCGTATGTCTTCCTGATTTCTCCTGAACCTCTGATTTAGCATCTTCAAAAGTATTCATCTAAATCTTCTGTGACTCTTTTAAGCATTAGTATCTTAGTCCTGTAGGATAGACATTTGCAATGAATCAGATTAGAGCCAGGGTCCACAAGAGAAGACAGTAAGAAACAAAGAAATAATTAAGGAGCAGTCGTAAAAAAGAAATAAAATTGATTGATTGAGACACTTAGAAAAGGAGGAAAGAAGGAGTCTGCAATGTTGCTGAGGTAATGAGTCTATACATAAGGAAGAAAAACAACTGTATGAGGCAGAGAATTGAGAAATCAGGAGAATAAATTATATCTGTTTGTTCTAGTATATATACATTTTATTCAAATTTTCCTCTCTTTCAATCTATCACTGTATGGAGATGTGCTTAAATCAAGGACTTAAGGACTAGATTCATTCTGGGATCTTTATGTCGCTACCTTCTGAAAATCAGTGCATGGGAAGTGTGCTGAGGCTTTTCCCCAGAGATGTAAAGATACCAGGGAAAGGGAGGGTCATATGATAATATCTGGGTCTTGGAAATGTGACTTACTGTATCATAGCAAACTGACTAGAGATTGTCCTGATGAGATGTGGACTGACAAGCATCTATTGCAGAGAAAGTTCTTGGAGTCTTGGGTCAGAGTAAGGATATGTCAGTATAATTGAAAGACCAAAGTAACTCCGGTCATCACACATTTATTTCCAGAAAACTTGGCTTTTAAAAGATTAGGTTTCATTTATTTTTAGTGATCACCATCTTGGAAACACCTACCTGTTAATTAGAACTACAGTTCCGTCCATTCCCACAGCAGTGCTGAGCCCATGGAGAAGTCTATTGCACTATAATTAGGATTTTTATTCTAAGAAAAACATTGTAATAGACATCCTGCCATGCTTATGTTATTATAATTGGGTGTTTAGCTCTGGGAATCTTCATAATTTATCATAAAACTTTAATGTTAATAAAATCTGCTGGAAGGAAGCACTACTTATCTCCTTGATTACACCATAAGGAGCAGGATCTTAATTTGAGCTTTTCTTTTTAAATATTTTTTTTTAAGTTGATGAAGGCAAGAAGCATAAGGTGTATCAAGGGATCTAAGCACTGTAATGCAATGCTTCACCAAGTGTCACCCATGATCCACATTAAAGAAATTTATAGGAAAGAAATTAAACAGGAAGGAAAGATATTATTCAAGACAGTTGCAATAGGGTAGATGGACTGAACTTGAATCCCACTGAAACAAAATGCAGGAGAGGTTTGAGGGATTTCGTTTGGTGGTGGTGGTGGTTTGGTTTTATTTTTTGTTTTTCTTCTCTCCTGTGTGTGTGTGTGTGTGTGTGTGTGTGTGTGTGTGTGTGTTTTACTGGTGATTGAACCCAGAGGCATTTTACCTCTGAGCTATACCCCACACCCTATTTTATTTTTTATTTTGAAATAGAGTCAGTAAGTTGCTGGGGCCCTTGCTGAATTGCGAAGCTGGCCTTCAACCTGCTATCTCAGTCTCCCAAGTGCAGAGGTTGCAGGCTTGTGTCATCAGCCCAGCTCAATGTATAAATTTAAGGTGTATAACATGATGTTTCAATATACTATATATATATATAGTGAAGTGATTGTTTCAAGGAGGTTTTTAAGTGTGGAATGAGACAGTGGTAAGAACTAGAAAACATTAGAAGGAGACTGGTCAGTGTGGCGAGGCCATCTGTGCTTGTGAGATGATGCTCTTCAGAGTTAGGCTACAACCCCTGCACAGGGACTGGAGACAGGCATTGCTTTCTCCATGGCTACATTTTAAAGGGTGACTACCAGGTCCTTAAGAAAGATATTCCTGGGTTTCAAAGCTGGCAAAACTCTGAAAGATCTTAAAGGGGCAGAGAAAGATTTACAATTCCAGGTTTTCTATAGGAAATGCTGTAAAATAAAGAAAAGGGGGGGGGGGAGGCTAGGGGGCGGGGGAAGTAGAAGGAGCTTCTAGGGAGCTCTAATGGGAAAGATGCCTGTCTAAAGATTATTCAAGTAAGGGAAATGTTAAAATCATCTTGGTCACCTATTGGTGCACTACTGGATTTTATCTGATGGTTTGGAAATGATCTAAAAGCATAAATCTTTTCTTAGAGGTAAATGATATACAATCTTCTTATCTTTAAGCTTTATATATACCTAAAGGTTGCTCATATAGCAAACTCCTAATTAGAGCTTAAGATGCAGCAGAAATATTTTTGCCATGTGCTACAGAGTGCAAGAAATTTAAAATCTAAAATTTACCGAATAATAATAGTATCAACTTTTATTGAGGGCTTACTTTATGCTAGACAGTTTAGCACGTTACATATGACATAGAGAACAATCCAGGAGTTCTTCTTCTCTCAGAGTATATATAATTTGTCCAAGGTCCAACTGGGGCTGAAAAAAGCCCCAGGTCTGTGACTCCAGAGATAGGACCTGGATCCAGAAGAGGTATGCATGGCACATGCTAATTGTATAAGAGAGGGACAGAGAGTAAGGTTCATTTTTTTCTTCTTTAAGATGTGAAATGTCCCCCCAAACCAGGCCTAACTCCACACTGCTTATTGTCTCCATCAGCACAGGATTTTCTTGATTCTTGAACAAATGACTGCCTGGCTTCTGTGCAGGTGGCAGAGGCCTTTGGGCTCACCATTCATTCTCATTCACTGTCCTCTCTCAGCAGTACTTCATTTATTTGTGCAGAAATTATTAATGTGATGGGCTCCAGCCTGATGTAGAATCAGTTTAGATTTGGACAATCATTTCACATCCCAGTAGCATGAAGCAGGAAGGATGATAGCC
>PVLC010025370.1:0-23950 GCA_004027655.1 Graphiurus murinus | reverse complement strand
CTATGTAAATGGTGGAAAACAAAGGCATGGGTGTGGGTCAAAAACCTTGAAGCACTTGACTTTAAGGAATTTACAAATTTACTTATCCTCTGGGTGGGGCAACAGCTGCTTACAAACTGGCTGAATTTTAACTGCCCAAAGTAGCTATCAGCTCCTCATGTCTTTTTGCTTTTTATATAAATCTTTTTGCTTCCCACAGTAGTCAGAATGATTTTTGCAAAATCTTAATTGCTCATGTGAATAAACCCTAGTACCAAGTTACCGTCCTATTTAGGATATAGTCCCAAACCCTCCATGGGACAGCCATGGTCCTGCAGTGTCTAGCCTCCTTGTTTCTACTGTACCATCTGCTGCACCTGTGCCCTTGCTCACCAGGCTCCAGCTCCACTGGGCTCCCCTCTTGCCCTGTGTGACATAGGGCTTTGCACTTGCTGTTTCCTGTGCCTGGCCTGCTGATCTCTTCTCTGTTCCCAGTAACACCCTGTCATCACAAAGGTCACCGTGTCAGGGTTACTTCCTCAGAGACTTCTTTCTCTAACCCTCATAAAACTAATTCTTCTTCCTGCCTTCTCCAACAAAGGCTAAAGCATTCTTTAGTTGACCCTGACAAGTTTATCTTTGTGGTAGCTAGTTTGGCAGCTATCGTCACCACTGGTCTGTAACTCTAGTGAAGTCAACAAAGCCTATTCAGCTCATTGACAACCTCCAGAGCTGGTCTAGTGTTGGGCACATAGTAGCTGCTCAATTAACACTGGTGCCCTGAGTGAACACATGAATCCAAGTAGATGTTTACATATCTCCTTTCTCCAGTCTAGTTTTCTGTTTATTCAGGGAACAATTGGAATTTATATAGCTCTTTCCTCTTCCTGGGAATATGTGTATAGAAGTGACCTTTGCTACTTGAATGATTTAAGCAATTCTTAGAACATTATCAGAAAAGTTCAAAAATTAAATTAAATTAAAGTTACACAGGTAAACTGCAATCTCCTTCCTTTTAATTTAATGAGAGAATAGCTTAATGAAACATGAGTAAGTGTAGGCTCTTTGTCAAGGCTGTGGTGTATAGATAATATCATTTGTAGAGCTAAGATTTGGACTTACGATGTATTTCTGTTTTTATATTTGATTCTTTGTCTAGGAATCAACTTTTTGCTTCTCCTTAGATAAGAAAAGTGCTTTGGAATTCTACTCTTGATTCTGATTTCTTTTTCTCCACCATGATGTATAGTCTGCCCTGCTATAACATGACACATATATTTCTAAAAATCACTACTCTCTGTAAAACCACACAGTAGAAGCCATAGGGCTCATGGGAGAATGAGACTTGGGATTCAATACTAAAAGTTTTGTCAGTGACACCTTACAAAAAGAACCTAAAAAAATTAAAAAGTAACCTAATACAAATGGTAGCTAAGTTTTCCATAAATGGAATACATAAATACTGTAATAAATTTTCAACACCTTGAAGAAGACCTGCAGTTGGTTTGTGGGAGTGATGCAGCTAATGAGTTATTGTGAAGTGTTAGTGGGGAAGGCTGCCTGGAATTGAAAGGAAACTTGTAGCACAGATGTGAATGAGTGTGGCTCCAAAAACACATGGTGGACTGAGATCTATTTGAAATGTGTGCTTTGTGTATTTCTAAGTAGCTTGGTTCATCTAGGCACAGTTTTCTGTGTTCACCTAATTTTTCTCATGAATGAAGTTAGGCATAAGCAAATGTGAGGTGTGTGTCATTCTCCAGGTGTCTCCTGACTTATCGGTTGCATTGGAACAAATTTTAACTTAGAAGATAATTGTTTCAGCACAACCGACTGCAACAGGAAAGAAAAGGGGGTGAATTGAAATTAGAAAAACTTAGTTGTAGTTTCATACTGCCATTTCTAATAGTGGAACTGGGCAAGCTCCTCCTATTTTATAAAAATACTTTTATTGTGCTTTGTAATTATACATCATAGTGAGGTTCAGAGTGATAGAAACATACAGATGTACATGCAGAGTGGTTGGTATGTTTCTCTCTGAATCCTACTCTGTTCCATTCCCTTTCCTGTTCATATTATTAAGATTAGAGTTGACAATTGTGTGTGTGTATGAATATATACAGCATTACATGAACTATTACCTTTAGCAGATCTCCTCTCCCTCCACCTTCCTTCCTTAATCCTCTCCCACTATTTTGCTGGAATCTCTCCTGATTTATCTAGTCTCTTTTGTTTCCCAGTTTCTCTCTCAATTCCACATATGAAATAAAACATACAATGGTTTGCTTTCTGAGACTGTCTAATCCCACTTAGCATAATATTCTCTAGTTCCATCCTTTTTCCTAGAAATGACATAATTTTTCTTATTGCTGAGTAAAATTTCACTTAGCAATAAAACACTTTAAGACACTCTACAAAGAAGAAATACCAGCCCAGCATAGTGGTACATGCCTATAATCCTAGTACTTGAGAGGCTGAGACTGGAGGATCACAGATTTGAAGTCAGCCTCAACAACTTAGTGAGACCCTCAGCAACTTAGTCACTCTGTTTCAAAATAAAAACATAGGCCTGGGAGTGAGGCTCAGAGGTAGAATACCCTTGGGTTCAATCCCCAGTACAACATACATAAAAGAAAACTCTGTAAATATATTTATGTAAAATTCAACATCATTAGCAGTCTGGGAAATATGTATCAAATACACCGAGGTTCCATCTAACTCCACTTAGAATGGCAACCATCAAGAATACCATCAGAAATTTTTCATCATTTCTGGAATCAAAGCACCATCTTCTGTAATAAGGGTCCCCTGTACATGATCCTTCTAGTCTAGCGAGTCAGTACAGAGAGGAATAGTGATTGTGTATAGTAGAAAAGTGAAGAGTTAGGTTTTAAACAATAATAAATGCTGACAAGGATGTAGGGAAATAGAAACCCTTATACACTGTTGGTATGATTGTAAGTTAGTGGGGCCATTGTGGAGATCAATGCAGAGATTCCTCAGAAGACTAGAAATGGAAATACTATATGACCTAGTAATACCACTCCTTAGTATCTTTCCAAAGAAATTGAAGTCAGAATAGTATAGTGATTCAGGCATATCTATGCTTATAGCAGCACAATTCACAATAGCCAAATTATGGAACCAACCTAGATGTTGGTCAGTAAATGCAAGGGTAATGAAACTGTGTATGTTTCTCTGTTTCTTTACTACTCTCTTGATTTTTAAATTAAGGTGATAACCAAAACTGCCAAGTTGTTCTGAGGAGTAGATACAGTAGTGAAGGTGGATATATTTTATAAATCCATCACTTCTTTTTTCTCCTCTTGCTGTAAAACTCCAGAGCAAACCCATAGGAGAATAAAAAATATTTCTTTGGAGACAAATCAGTTTATCCACAGAATATAATTAATTTTTTAAAAAATCCAGATAAAACATTGCTACTATGCCTTTCCTCTTTTTATTGATTTCGTTTTGTGTGTGTGTGTGTGTGTGTGTGTGTGTGTGTTACTTGGCATTGAACACAGGGGCATTCTACCTCCGAGCTACACCCCCAGTCCTATTTTTTATTCTTTATTTTGAAACAGGAACTCACTAAGTTGTGGAGAGTCTCACTAAGTAGCTGAGGCTGTCCGCAAACTCGGATCTTCCAGTCTCAGCCTCCCAAGTACTGGGATTACAAGCGTGCGCCACCACGCCTGGCTGATACTGTCTTTCTACTTTCTAGTTTGGGAAAAAAACTTCTGTGTTTGGAAAATAGGTGCAGATTGTTGTTAAACTCTGATGGATTAATTGAAACACACACTATTTAAAGGGAATATATATATATATATATATATATATTTTTTTTTTTTTTTTTTTTTTTTTTTTTTTTTTTTTTTTTTTTTTTTTTTTTTTTGTGGTACTAGGGATTGAACTCAGGGGCATTCTACCTCCGAGTTATACCCCCAGCCCTATTTTTTTATTCTTTACTTTGAAACCGGGTCTCACTAAGTTGCGGAGTGCCTCACTAGGTAGCTGAGGCTGGTCTTGAACCCGGATCCTCCGGTCTCAGCCTCCCGAATGCTGGGATTACAAGCGTGAGCCACCACACCCAGCTTGGGAATATATTTTAATAAATAACTTTTGCCTTCATAGTCTGAATTCTCTAGAAATTTCTGTATTATAGGAGGATATGTGTGGTTTTTCTTTTTCATATTTGAAAAGGCATAAATGATTGAACAAGGATTATTAATGTGGAAAGATTCTTAATTAGATATTAGAGACTCATTGATGTGGCAGTTAGTGGTCTGTGCAACATGTTTTGCTTTTGAAGGAAAGATGCTGTTTTCTCTGCAAAACTTTACATCCTTTGTAGCAGGTGCTTTTATATGGTATTGGGGATGGAACCCAGGGGCATTCTACCTCTGAGCTATACCCCATCCCTGCTTTTTATTCTTTTATTAAATTTTGAAACAGGGTCTCACTAAGTTGTGGAGGGCTTCATTAAGTTGCTGAGGTTGATCTTGAACCTGTGATCCTTCTGTCTCAGCCTCCCAAGTACTGAGATTACAAGCATGTTCCACTATGCCCTGCTTAGCATGTGCTTTTGAACTAGTCAATATTGACCATTTTTCACATTCTGGAATCAAAGCACATCATCCAGGTAATGTAAAAAGATCCCCTGTGCATGTTTCTTCTAGTCCAGTGAGTCAATACAGAAATAAATGTTGACTGTGTATAATAACCAAGTGAAGTTAGGTTTTAAATTGTAAAATATATCTATCTCTCTATCTCTCTATATCTATCTATCTATGTATATTATAAAATTCACCATTTTAACCATTTTACAGAGCTGACTTTAATTGGCACTTTTTTCCCACAACCACTCATTCCATTCCTTTCCAAAACTTCCAAAATATCTCATTCAAAGTGACAGAATAAAGATTTGATTTTGACTTTTTTCTTATGTCAATAAAAGTAACTGATAGGGGGGTGGCAGCAGTTAAAATGTACTAAATTAGGATATAGCAAAAGGACAGCTCCACAATCAATAAGCAAAAATGTTTCCAGCGCTGTGTATTAGGTCATATACTAAAAATACAAAGCACACTTGTGCATCAAAAGTACTGGTAATCTCCAATAAATGTTTATCCAGTTGAAAAATTGTGGTAAATGCACATGAGCATTTATCATAATAGAAATAGCAATAATAATAAGAACAATAATAAAAAGTAAGGACTTCAGAGGTGGTGAATGTCGTTGGTGTTATTGGAACTCAGGGAAGGAAGAGAAGGATGAAGTAAGGTGGGAAGAGTTCTGGAGGCTGTGTCTGCAAGCTGAGCCAGGGACGGCATGGGGTTTCAATAGAGAGACCTCAGAAAGCTTTCTAAGTAGAAGCATGGTCAAGGTGAAGGATACTGAGGCAAGGGAATGTGTGAGTGTTTTCAAAGGATAGTGATTCATTTCTAGATTACTCTATTGCTTTCTTTATAGTACTTTGGATAAAGTATTCCCCAGAAGTTAGAACTGAAAAAAATCATCTTTGTTACCACTTCCTGTAGGTATGCCCCATATAATAGATCATATTTAACCCTGAGTAATCCATGAGATAGAGTCATAGTGTTTAATTCATTTCAACATAGAGGTCTCTGCATCTCTTCTTTCCCCTTAGGAATTTATGTCCCTTATGATGAAGCATTCATCCTTGGTTTTATCCTGTATGCAAAGTACTCAATTTAGTAACACCAATAAGCATATCAGCATGATACGCATTACAAAAGGCAACAAAAACAAAACACAAAACAAAGAAGACATTAGTAGAGTCAGTATTATCAGGAGAATCTAAGCTGTATGCAGAATCATCTATTCTGGGTCTTTCAGTCCCTCTTTCATTTTCTAATGCTCATTTGTGAGATGAGGTAGTTTCCTAGGATTATAATACCAGTGTGTGATTTGGCCACTTACTATGTCTGAAAACCTAGCTGGAAAAATTATATCTAATTTGCTAGCCTTATTCTCATTAGCTCCATGATCTAATTAAATTGATGTTCATAGTTCTTTTATAGAAACAGCAATGTTCTCTTTAAAGCATATGCCAGACATTGAGGAGCTGAAATAATTTAATAGAAAATAATGCTCTTATGAATTGCTTTCTGAATTACTATGCTTTTGATAGCAGTCTGTGGTCATCATTCTTTGTAGAAAGTCACCTGGTGTAGTAAAAATTATTCAAATATAGGAGTTAAGTCAGACAGGACTCAAAATCTGTTACCTTCTGGTTTCCGTGATCCTGAACATGTTCCTTAGATGTCCTTGAGCCATGATTCCTTGAGATTAATAGTATAATCTACTTTACAGGGTTGTTATCAGGATGCAGTTAATACACCTAAAACTCAAGTTAGTGCTTAAGAACCAACAGCTATTACTAGTTATTTTTTGTCTGAAATACCATATTGAAAATCATTACTTTGTGTATTTACAGCATGAGAAGCTGATACATGAATTGGAGGAGGAGAGACATTTGCGTCTTCAAAGTGAGAAGAGGTTGCAGGAGGTGACCCTGGAGTCGGAGCGCAACAGAGCTCAGATGCGGGGTCTGCAGAGGCAGTTCTCCAGGTAATGTTCTCTACTGAGCACCATGCTTCCTGAAGACTGTCCCTTCCTGCACAGCTTTTAATTGCTAAAGCTTTCCTTGCTGATTTCTAAACAATCTAGGCTTGCTATTCTGGTCAAGCCATCCTATTACATCTAGAGCAGCTTTCTGAAACTTTACATTTGCCCCTGAAATAGTTTGGGTTTTATTAAAACAGGTCAACTTTTAAAATATCCTGGTAGGGAGATATAGGTAGCATGTTTGTTTTGGTATTGAGGTGTTACAAGCGAGTCTTGGTACAGCCAGCCAGGAGTATGAGATTTCATTGGTCATCATGATCCTCTTGTAGGAGAATGTGCATATAATCGTTCAGTAAATCCTTATTTCTGAGGGGTGAAAGAAAGAGACTATTAACAGGTTAGTGTCTTTTAAAAAGCTATATCTAGAATTTGAAAGGATTCTGAAAAAGTAACTCTTTTTATATTTAATTGCAACACAGTCAGCATCTTTCAACTCTGATCATAGTTACTATGGGCCCAGGTGACAGTTCAACCTATTATGTTAATATTTATTCAGTACCATGGAGGAAAGACTATATAAACTTGTGCATTTATAGTCCTACGACCAGATATGGGCTCTCTGTAAGGGAAAATCTGCTTTCATTTCTCAATTTATCACCTCTACCACTTGTAAAACGAGAATAATAATTTGTTTTACTTCTCTATTGTGAGCTTATTCTGGGCAGCAATATGTTTGAGAATTTGCCTAAAATCTTTGTGAGCAAATTGTGTGGTCTTATCTTTAACTTATCAGTGTGATTTGGAAGACTGTATGATTATTGATGGATAATATAGATTCCTCATTAGCTAGCTTTAATAATAATAGCTTAATTTTTCATGTGTTGCAGGAAGAGGTCAAAGTTTAGCCTCCAGATTATTTACCCCAGTGTGGTTAATAAAATGAATGTGTATAACTTTGACTTAAAGGCTTCTTGGAGGAATAGGAAAGGAAGATTGGATGGCAATTATGTGTTCAGGATCATAATCTAGCACCCTGTTCAAGTGCTTTAGCCCACAATCATATGTAGGTGTTGTAGCCATCCACCAATCAATACTTTAGCAAATCTATGCCCCACCCCTCACAGACTATTACTGTACAGCCCTGTCCTCAATTTTTTTCCTATTAGATGGGAACTCTCACTTTATGTGTCCCAGTTGAAAATAATACATCCCCCAAATCAACACTGTCTTGTAATACTTGCTGTTTTAATGATATAGGAAAGGAGGAGGCAGATTTTGTTCTTTGCACTAATCGAGATGTCTCTATATTCAAGCTATTGATTTCCATGATGTGAGACACATGGCACCCTAAATTATTTTCTTGTGATGCTGGGTCATCTACTGTAAATCAAATAATAATTCTGTACAGAGGTGAGTCATAGAAGAACCAAGATGACATCTTAGGCTGAAAGAGGAGATAATTATATGTACAATAAATAGTGCTTGGTTCTACATGCTGCTTTTTTGAGGATATTTTTCCAAGAACAATCAGTTTTCTTATGTAAAGCTTTATTGAAACTGAAAAGTTCAAGTATAATTACAGCCAGACAACTGATGTAAATTAACAAAAGTTGAAGGGCATTTATAACAGATAAGATAGTTATACAATAATTTGAATAGATCTACTGAACCATTTCTGATGGCCTTTCACAGATTAGATTTTGGTTTTGAAGATATTTCTAGTAATTCTTATTTAAACAACCCTGTTAAATTAACCCTGTTAATTTAAATCTTTGTAAATTCTTAGTATTATAGATATGCCTATATTTCATAACCTATGGTCATGGTTACAATTCAAATGGTCATATAATTCATATAATACAAACTATTACATTGCATTACATTTTTATAATCATGATTTTGTCCCTTTTCCCCAGGGTTGACTAGTTCATTTTGTATTGGATAGTATCTGCAATGTGAATTACTTTGTTCATGGGATGAGGCTACTTTAAAATATTGTTCATAACTTACTTTCTCCAAGAACGTGGTATGGTTCTCAATAAAAGTTAGATTTACAATAAGCCTGATGAAATAAAAGGAGAAAATAAAGGCTACAAAAGGAAAGTGTGACAAGTAATCATAATCACATCGCCCAACAAGTTTTATGAGAATTAGCGAATGAGAGATTTAAAAGGAAAAACAAGAACTAGGTAAATATTATCTATAATCAAAGGCAACTACTTCTTGAAGATGGGAGCATTATTTCTGATAATAAGTTCATAATAGAATGTATCACATTGGTCGCTCAGTAGAAGAGATAGAAGAATATAGGAGATAGTGGTTCAAAATGCTACAAGTCAGGATTAAGTTTTACAAGTGTTACTACTTCCTTTTGTAAGAAAAGCTAAGCAGTTTCTGATGGCTGTATAAATGATAGAAGAATAATGGGTCCATGTCTAAGGGACAGGTGAAATAAGAAGGATTCCAGTGCTTGAAGCTCCCAAGTCAACTATTATGCTGTAAATCATGGCAACATCTACAAATGTACATGTGCTGCATCTTTGTAGATACTTGTAATTTCAGTACTATTTTAGTAAACCTGGGACAGAGAGGCATAAGATGTGGAGGACTGCACTGGACTGTATGATATGTTTCTGGGTATATTTAATGGCACTGTAGACATAGGAGCTTTTAAATAGTACTTAGGGGAGCCTGAGTATCTTCTTCAGGGATGGCATACATCACGAGAGAGGGAAGTGAATAATGAAGTTAGATGCCCCAGTCAAGAGTATGTGGGAGATGGAGTTTGGGGTGTCAGAATGAGTGACTAGGAGAGGTAGTCCAGGGCTTGGTATTATGAGATTGCAGCTGTGTGCTGGGCCTGATGGCCTAAAGTTACGAGGCAAACCCAAGCACTTGTGATTATATGTATTAATGAGTAATGTGATCACTTAGGTGATAAAAGTCATTAAAATGTTTGAATGAGTAGCTCTTTTTATGTCACCACCAGACCCTCAACTACAATCTCTTCCTCCCTCTTGACCTCTGATTAGGATATAATAATCAGCAATGATCTGGAGTTGTGGACAATAAAAAAGAGGAAGAGGAGAGGGAGAAGGAGGAAGAGAAGAATATGTAGCCAGAAGTTATGTAATCAGCTTTAAATGTATAAATCAGAAATTACCTGCATTGAGGATTATTCAGACAGGCATAACACACTTGTTAGACCACTTACATTCTTTAATGTAAATTCAGAAAAGGAGAAAACAGGAGGTACTTTCATATTGAGCCTTTCCCTTCTTTGGTGGAGCGCTTTAATAAGGGAAGACCTGGAGGTAGGTGGTAGCATCATTAGAGTTGTATCTTGCCTGTTATTATTTGGTGATATAAATCAAAGATGCTTTCCAGATGTCATGACTATTTACCTGCAGTCCGGTAGTATCCATGGCTTGGTATATTTTATGAGAGATGAGCTTTGCAGCCATCTCTAATTCCAAAACTACCCTATCCCTCTAATGGCTTGTTGGAATTGTGATTGTCTAGCCAGCTAGGCTTAGTTGGTATACACTGAGGCTATGGAACTGAATTCCCTCTTGGGTAAAGATAATTAGGGGTTAACTTCCAGCCTTATTATTCCACCTCAAGGTCATGAAGTGTTTGTGCATCAGCTAGACTCATCTGGAGGAGCACTTTCAGAAACATTATCTCCAAACTGGGTGGAATATGCCAAGTTGTGATAACAGTGATTTTTTAAAAAATATACTTTTATTGATGCATTGTATAGCGAGGTTCAAAGTGATACAAATATACATGAGCAAAACATTGGTATGTTTCCCTCTGGATTTCACCCTGCTACCTCCTTCCCTGTACGTATTATTAAGGTTAGTAGTGATACTTTCATATATGGACATAATATAAAACGAAGGAAACTTCGTCAGATCTCCCTTTTTTCCTCCCCACTTCCCTCTCCCAATCACCTCCCACTGTCCTACTGATTTTCCCCTTATTTGGCTCAAGTCCATTTTGTTTATTTTCTCCCTAGCTTCCACATAGGAGAGAAGTCATATGACCCTTGATTTTTGGAGACTGGCTTGTCTTACTTAGCATAATATTCTGTAGTCCCCCTACATTTTTCTGCAAATGACATAGTTTTGTTCTTCTTTATGGCTGAGTAAAATTCCACCATGTATATTTACTACATTTTATTTATCATTCATCTGTTTAAGGACACCTCGCTTAGTTCGATAAATTGGCTGTTGTTAATTATCCTGCTATAAATGTGGATATGCATGCTTTAATATAGTATTCTGACTTAAATTCTTTTGGAAACAATGAAGAATGGAATAGCTGGGTTGGTCAGATGGTCATTCCATTCCTAGCCTTTTGAGGAAACTTCATACTGATACCCATGGTGATTGTACTAACTTACAAACCCACAAGCAGTGCATAAGAGTTTCTGTTTCCCCACATTGTCCCCAGCAGTTATTATTGTTGATGATTACCATTCTAACTGGAGTTAGAGTCTCAGTGTAGTTTTGATTTATATTTCCCTAACTGTTAATGATATTGAACATGTTTTCATATATTTATTGACTATTTGCATTTCTTCTTTTTAGAAGTACCTATTCAATTCAATTGCCTATTTTTGATAATTTTTTTTAGTGTTAAAATTTTAAAGTTTTTTATATATTTTAGATATTAGTCCTCTATAAAAGGAGTATCTGGGAAAGATTTTCTCCAATTCCGTAGATTCTCTCTTTAGACTCTTGATTGTTTTCTTTTTTGTACAGAAGCTTTTAAATTTTTTTTTTTTTTTTTTTTTGCAGTACTAGGGATTGAACTCAGGGGCGTTCTACCTCCGAGCTACACCCCCAGCCCTAGTTTTTATTCTTTATTTTGAAACCAGGTCTCACTAAGTTGCAGAGTGCCTCACTAGGTAGCTGAGGCTGGCTGCGAACCCGGATCCTCCGGTGTCAGCCTCCCGAATGCTGGGATTACAAGCGTGTGCCACCATGCCTGGCGCCAGAAGCTTTTAAATTTGATGCCATCTTATTTATTTATCTTGGTTTTATTGCCAGATCTTTGTAGTCTTATTGAGTTAGTCTCTACAAATGCCTGTATGGGAGAGAATTGGTCCTATGTTTTCTTCTAGTAATTGCTAAGTTTCCAGGCTAATTTCTAGATCTTTGATCCATCTGGAGTTGACCCTTTTGCAGGATGAGAGATAGGTGTCTAATTTAATTCTTTTACATATGAATATCTAGTTTTCCCCCCACCATTTGTTGAAAAGACTGTCTTTTCTCCATCATATGTTTTTCATTCTTTTGTTAAAAATAAAGTGGCTATATGTGTAAGAATTTATTTCTGTATCATCTATTCCAGTGGTCTATGTGTTTATTTTTCTGCAAATACCATGCTCTTTTTATTACTATAGCTCTGTAGTATAATTTGAAATCAGGTATCGTGATGCTTCCAGCTTGTTTCTTATTGTTCAGACCAGCTTTAGGTATTCTGAGTCCTTTGTTTTTTCATATGAATTTTGTGACTATTTTTCTAGTTCTGTGAAGAACTACATTGTTATTTTGATAGGAATTGTATTGAATCTGTAGATTGCTTTTGGTAGTATGGCCATCTTGACAATAGCTATTCTGCCTATCCAATAACATGGGGGGTCTTTCTATCTTCTAAGGTCTTTTTCAATTTCTTTCTTTAGTACTCTTTTGCGTCCTTGGTTAGATTTAGAACTACATTTTTTTAAGGCTATTACGGATAGAGTTATTTTCTGGATTTCTTTTTTAGTGGATTTATGGTTGGTATATAGAAAAGCTATTGATTTTTTGAAGCTGAATTTGCATCCTGCTACTTTTCTGATTTTATTGGCTCCAGAAGTCTTCTGGTTGAGTTTTTTGGATTTTCTAAAATAATCTCATCTGCAAACAGAGACAATTTCAGTTCATTATATCCCTTTAATTTCTTTCTCTTGCCTTATTTTTCTGGCTAGAATTTCAAGTATTATACTGAACAGGAGTGGTGAGAGTTGGCATCTTTGGTTGATCTAATTTTCTTTCCTTGAGGTATCTGAATTTGGTTTTCGTATCAAAGTGATACTATCTTCATACAATAAATTAGGGAATATTTCATCTCTGTCATGAAATAATTTGAGAAGTATTGGACTTAGATAATTTTTAAATATCTTATAGAATTAACCTGGGAATATTCCTGATCCTGGACTTATTTTCTTTGTTGAAAGCCTTTTAATTGATGCTTCAGTCTCTTTGCTTGTTATTAGTCTGTTTAGGTTTATATATCTTTGTGGTTCTATTGAGGTAAATTGTAAGTTTCATAGAAATTTGTTGATTTCTTTTAGGTGTTTCAGTTTATTGGAGTATAAGTTTCCAAAATAGTTTCTAATGATCCTTTGGACTTGCAAACTGAGTGTGGTGGTATCCCCTTTTTCAACTCTTAATGATTTGAGTCAATTTTCTCTTTTCGTAATGATGACTAAATGCTTATCAATCTTGTTTTTGTTCTCAAAAAATAACTTTTTGTCTCCTTGAACGTTTGCATTGTTTTTTATTCTGTATTTAATTACTTTCTGCTCTGATTTTAATTATTTCCTGCCTTCTCCTGGCTTTGAGGTTAGTTTTTTGCTATTATAGAGCCTTGAGATGCATCATTAGTTTTTTTTATTTGTAGTTTTTCTGTTTTCTTGATATGAGCACTCAGTGCTGTAAAGTTTTCTCTTAAAGCTGCCTTCAAGATGTCCCAGAGATTTTGGTAAGTTGTATCTCTGTTTTTATTTGATTCCAGACATTTTTAAAATTTTCCCCTTATTTCCTCTATGATCTAGTCTTTATTCAAAAGTATATTTTTCAATCTTGATTAAGTAATGTAATTCCTCTGGATCTTCCTGCTGTTGATTTCTACTTTCAGGTAATTATAGTCTGATAACAGTGATATTTTAAAAATAGTTTTGTGATAAGCAGCTATATAATACTGCTTTCATGCAAACCATATATGATTTGCACATATGAGTTGTCCCCTTGGAAATGATCTTATAATCAGCTCATAAATGATTTCTGAAAGCTGTTCTTATCACCTGCTTTTTATTGTGTGTATAATAAGAACACACAGAAAGGTAAAATCAAGATAGAGAAATTTTACATTTGAGTGTGTAAATATATATATATATATATATATATATATATATATATATATATATATTAGCTGTAAATGATGAGATATTTTGCCCAGATTCACTGCAATCAGACTTCAAACTTGTTCATGGGTTATACTGAAGCATGGATGAAATTAATGATTACACAGTAATTGTGTGTGTGTGTGTGTGTGTGTGTGTGTGTGTGTGTGTGTAGTGTAGTGTAATATGTCTATGCTGCAAAAAGTTTGAAGATTAAAATATCAAGAATCAATTAGTGTTTCTCTGCAGCTTTAAAATTTTTCTGTGTTCATTTACACCAGGCATTATACATTTAAGAAAGGGAAACAATTAAGCTTTGTCATTCATAATTGGCCGGGAGAAATAAAAATCACCCAAATGGTGCCCAAGCTTTCCCTTCCCAGATCCAGGGTTTCTCTGGGCCTGTTGTGTCCTTTGCCCCAAGGCACTGTCATCCACTGCCTTGAAGCTACATCTTTGCTTACTGTAATGAGGATTCTCCTATCACAGTTGATTGCTGTGCTTAAGTGCAGTCTGCTGCATGCTGAACTTTAAGGAGCCATAAATGGAGATGGTTTTACCACTTAACTCCTGTGCTGGTTGCTGTTCACATTATCAGCTCTCAGAGACTGCATGGAATCCTAGGGTTCATTTTCTCTCCCATTCGGAAGCTGTAGGCACCTGGCATAGAAGTGAGTATGGAAGAGGATAATATGCCCTTTAGTGTGCTACCCACGTACTCCCTTCTGTCTCTGTATCTGCCTGGTACATTAAAAGAACATTTTCTCGGCATCTTTAGAAGGAATGAAATCTAACAAGATGAGAAAAGTTGTCACTTGACCTTTGGACAATCAACAGCTCTTCTGTTCTTCTTCTGCATTTGTGCCCATCTCAGGCCGTTCATCAACTTTAACTCATCACCAGGCCAGTTCTCCTGAGTGCCCCCTTACTCCTGATGAATATGGAGGGCAATTTTCTGTTGATTTGAAGTTGCTAATTCTACACTATCAGCAATATTTCTGGCTGAGACCTTTCATAAAGATGAGGCTCTTTCATCTGGTACTCTGTGTAAATCTACCAGAGGTTTAAAGTGGCAATGGCAAGATTGGTTGGAAAATAAATTTCCTTCAGATTACAACAGATGGCTGAAAAGTTTTTAAACGACATCTTTTAACATGTCTGGTCAACATAATGTGGATCATATTTTCATGTCAGCAGTTTATGTCTTAGCGATCTAGCATGTAAGCTATCACTTGAGGAAGGCAGATTTTCACTTCTGAAATCAACTATGTGTAGACTTGAAAAGAAAGGCCAGCCTCAGCTACCTGGGTGACTATTAACTTACTAAACATGAACATCCCTTTATTCCTTTGTATTTTTGTTTCTGCATAAAAAGTGTTGACATTGTCATGTTTTTTTTTTCTTAAATTTTTAAAAGCTGTGTGTTGTTGAGTGAATAACATGGAAATTATATTGTCTATTATTCATTGCTGGTAAGGAATACAATATTGACACACAGTGTAGTTCCCTTTTAATTTCAGAGAGCTCTGTCCTCTCCAGTGGATTGTGTGAGCCTGGTTTCAGCCCCACTTATAACTAGCTTAATAACTCTGGTTAAGTAATTTGACCCTTCCAGGTCTCAATTTGCTCATTTGTAAAGTGAGGAAATTGGATTGCATTATGGTTTTATAGTGCTTTTTATGCTCTTTAGGAGATAGTGCATTAGAAATGAAATGCATTTATTTACTGGGTGAAGTACTAATTATGCATTTACAACAAGGCCTTCAGAGTTTCTGGCGATGGGTTTTCATATTGAGGGGTTGGAGGGAACTTTCTCTCTGTCCATACTGTCATCACAGTGTGGCTCTGGGGGCTGGGTTTGGACCTTGTCTGTTTTGGTTACTTAACTGTGGAAAAGTTGAGACTAGAAAACTGCCAAGACCAGATGAAAAATTTGTTTTGTGGGCAGCCAAAATTAAATACTGAGGAACTTGACTGGCCAAAGGAAGTTAAGATCCTTTGCAGTGAAAATAACCATAATTGCCCTTGCTCTGATGATGTCCACTTTAGGATTTATTTGAAATGGTTGGGGAAAAACACTGAACAGAGAGTCTTATATGAGGAACATATGTTTTTTCACTTGTAAACAATTTCTCTGAATAAATAGCCATCAATAAAAATACCAGTGATTTAGTTTCTTCTCCACATATCTTGGGTGCCCTATTATAAATAATGTGTCACTATCTCCAATCTACCATTCTCAAAAAAGTAAGTCTGGGATACAGAAGAATGTTTTTTCTTACAAATAAAATTTAAATTCATTCCTATTCAATAATAAAAGCTTTATTTTCTTGGTGAAGTTTAGAGAAAATTCACTTTTTTAAGTGTATATTTTCATATGTTTTAACAAGCATAAACCCTTATCTAACCACCATCACTACCACCATAATCAAAATATGAAATATTTCCACATTCCTGAACAGTCCTTTCCCTATACCCCCAAACCCTGGCAACTTCTGTTCTGTTTTATCTCTCTGTAGTTATCTTTCCCAGAGGATCTTATAAGTAAACTTTTGAAGTATTTAATTTCTTTTTTTTTTTTTTTTTCGGTACTGGGGATTGAACCCAGGTGCGTTCTACCTCTGAGATACACCCCAGCCCTATTTTTTATTGTTTATTTTGAAAACGGGTCTAACTAAGTTGCAGAGTGCCTCACTAGGTAGCTGAGGCTGGCCAGGAACCCAGATCCTCCGGTCTCAGCCTCCCAAATGCTGGGATTACAAGCGTGCGCCACCACACCTGGCTGAAGTGTTTAATTTCTAATATTTGGCTTGTTCCACTTAACTTGATTTTTTGAGATAGCCCATTTATTTACACACATCTGTGGTTCATTTCTCCTTATTGCTGAGTAGTATTCCATTGTATAGATATACTAGTTTTTGCTTATCCAGTCACCTGTTGATGGACAGTTAGGCTTCCTCCAGTTTGGGACAGTATGATTAAAATTGGCATAAATATTTATGTCCAGATATTACAGGGTATTGTTGTATCTCTTGGGCAAATAAATAGAATGGAATTACTCAGCCATACAGCGAGGTTTTTGATTCATGTTGTAAGAAATTACCAAACTGTTTTCCAAAATAGCTGTGCCATTTTGCATTCCCATTAGCAATGTGTCATTCTTGTTGTTCCACACCAATAGATACTTGTTGAAAAATAAAACATACAGAAAACTACACAAAACAAATTCTTGGTTTAATGAATTATTCTAAATTGAACACCATTGTAACCAACACTAGGTCAAGAAAGAAAACTGCCAGCCACCCATGGTCCCCTCCATGTTCCTCTTCCCAATCTTTACCTTCTGTCAATGAATAACTTAATAGCAGTAACCTGTATTTTTAGTAGTTTATTCATATAATTTGTGTCCCCAGACACTTTATTTTAATCTTGCCCATTTATTAAGAGTGGGATATATCTTTTTAAGTTTCTTTGAACTTCTAAGTCACCCTCCATACTTTCATTTTCCTTCAGATTTACCAGTTGAAGAACATAGAATATTTGATCTGCAGAATTTCTGAACTCTAAACTTGTTGGTTAATTGATTGTTAGTCTTAGGGGCTTTCAACATGTTCCTGTGGCTTTGATATTTTCTGCAAATTGGCACTTTTTTTCATCTATTGCTGCTAATGTTGATATGAATAAAGAGTTAAAGGTGGTTATGGCCTATCCAAGGCACATAGAATATCTCTCATTCTTCAGTACAACTCTGATACTATTGCCAATGACTTTTGCCATGATACGCATTCAGTAAATGTGTATTGAAGAATGAATCAATGACTCATATGTGGAAGCTACAGAGAAATTAGGAAACAAAAGGGACTCAGATAAATAAAGAGACATACCAGTGGAATAGTGGAAGGGGATTTGGAGAAGGAGATTTGGGAGGAGAAAAGGACTTGATGAAAAAAAAAATTCAAATAATGCTATATACACATATGAAGGCATTGACAACAATCTCAATTATATATATATATATAAAATTTAAATATATATATAATTGAGATTGTATATATATATATACATGGGTAGGGGAAAAGAGCTGAGTGGGATCTGGGGGGAAACACACCAAGTACTGTGTGCATGTATGTTTCTTTCACTTTGAAACTCATTATGATGTATAATTACAGTGCACCATTAAAAGTATGTTTTCTCTTTAAAAAAGAATAAATGGATGAATGCAGGAAAGAATATATTCACTGAAGTATAAAGTATAGAGAAGAATTTTACAAACAGTGTGGTTATGATAGAAATATGTTTCCAAGGGAAGTAATAGAAAGGCCATTTCCAGGGAATCTTTAAAATTTTGATAATAGTCATCATTCTTAGAGTTATAAACCACAATGGCCTGGGAGGCTGAAGACCTGATTTTCCATTCCTGGGCTTCTATGATAGAGTGCTCAACTATAAAAGATGAGTTGTCTGTTTCAGAATACTCTTTGCAGAATTCTTTTCTGCAGGGCAGTGAATGGAATTTGGTGCATTAAAAGTTTACTTCCCATAGGGTAAAGTTTACTTTCAGAGAGTGTTTTATGACCCTCAGATAACATTTCTACCAGTCTCCCTTTGGTTGCATATGGGGCAGATGCAAAGGCAGTAGTCCCAGGAGTATAGATTTTTGTCTGATTACCTTTTTCATCCATTGGCAGCACAGTTAATGAGTAGTATTCCTGCAGAGTGAGTCTCTGAGTGCTGATTGTAAACACTTGGAACTATTCTTTGGGATCCTTTGTTTAATTTGTGAAAAATAATTCAGTTAAGATTGTCCTTGTTTATAAATGTCTACATCTGTTGCTAACAAACAGCTTCAGGCTTTTAAGAATGTTTACAGAGAGTAAAATAGGGAATTAGCTATGCTGAAACTGTGGGGTTTTGACAGAAGAAATGTGTTGTAGTTTTCATTGTGTTTCAAAATTCTTTTCACATTTCTCCTGACTAAAGGTTTTTACCCGCCAGTTAAAGTAGTAGAAAGTGACAGGATGCATTTTTCTCAAGGTGGAAATATGAATTTCTTTCCCCATATTTAATTCCTGTAACCAGTTAAAACTCTTATATTTTATAATAAGCATTTTTATTAATATTGATATCAATAGGGCCACAAAAATGATGACTATATTTTATACATCTTGTGTTTTTTATTATTTCCAGAACTATTTCCTACATTATTTCTTTCAGTCCTTACTACACCTTCTATATAATCGGGAGAATGTGTCATACTTTTAATAAATACACTATTGAAACTTAAATTTGAAATAATTTGCTTATGAATGTGTCTAACAGGACTCTGATCTATTACCTAGAACTTTGGATTTCTGGTCACATGCTCCTTCAGTACCTTCATTCATTCATTTTGTAGTTTATAATCCATGGTAGAAAGTAAATTTCTAAATGAGCCAATTGTCTTCCATACAGAATTTAGTACTGAGTTATGGATTTACACACTCTGTCTTTAAGAGTATTTTTTAAATTTGATTTTCATTACCCCACTGAGATGACACCCAAGAGAGATATTGGGCAGAGGTATAAATAAAATTATATCCAATTAAAAAGAAAACTTGGCAACCACTGTATTCCTGTGTCAAAGTTCATGGGAAGTACACTGCTTTTGTCTTCCATGCCTCCATGATGGTCTCTATTTCCTTAGTAGACTGTTACACTGCATTACCGAACCACTTGGGCTAACAATTGACTCAGGGTTTCCAAACACCTGGACCACCATCAAATTACAGTTACATTTATTCCATGAACTGTGTACCCACTGAATTTAACTAAGATTGGGCCAACTTCACCCTTTGTTTTTTGCTTATGTAATATATATTTAGCCAAATATAAATAACAAATATTCCACATTAAATATCTCCCTCATGCTTTTTATAATATTCTACTTTCTTCATTTTATTTCTATATATACTTTAATCACATAATCATATATATTATTTTCTGGCTAGCATTTTGGACCTAGGTATGATGTGTCTCTCCCTTGTATAACATGAGATGCTTATGCTTTCAGACTGGCATCTAGCAGGTTCTCAATAAATGGTAGAATAAAAAACTGAGATACTATTTCAGATGAGCCACACTGCTGGTTGAACCTACCATTTAGTAAGTACTCATTGTGGGTGACATTTGGCTAACCTAGCCCATTATATTGAGATAAATAATTTTCAGATTTCTAAATTTACTTCTATTTGACTTGAAGTAAGTTTTCCATAGGTATTATTGTTGCATTAAGAATAAGGTTTTATGGAGGTACCACTGAAACCAGAGTGTAACCACTGAAGACAAGACAAACTCGATTTGGTTTTGTGTGTAGCAATATGAGTACCATAGAAATAAGTGTCATGACCCTGGCCCTAAGGATCTTATAGTACAACAGGAAATATAGAATATTAAACAGAAAGCTAGCATTAAATAGAATCAAGTATGTCCTGTAAGATCTGCTAGAAGGCAAGGAATTAAAAGTGATTAAAATTAAAATACATCATTTGAAGAATGAAAAAAAAGTGATTAAAGAAAAACTCTGTGGGCCATTTGAGGTGAGTTTTTTTAAATTTTTTTTTAATTGGTGCATTGTAATCATACTTCTTTGTTAGGTACAAGCTGATAAAGGCATACATGCACACATTTCTCATTCAACCCTTCTCCAATTCCCAGCCAACTCTCTCGCCCTCCCTCCTTCTCAAGTTCAGTTTAGTGATTGACTTTGATATGTTTATGGAAGTATATCATTTGCATTAGGCTGAGTTTTGAAGCACTGAATAGAGAAGGTTTCAGGTTAGGAGAACACAATACAAAGACAGGCCTCAAGGCACTAGGATACACACCATGTGTTGCTGGAGCTTAGTTCCCCTGAGGCCCTTATCTGAGCAAACTGGATGCATTAGTTGGCCAGCATTATTCTCATTCCCATGTACTCTGGATAGTGAAAGAATGCTCACCTCACTTTTGCAGTGTTGGTCTTATGATTATCTCAATCAAGCAAGTCAGTCTTCTTCCAAACTCTTTTCTGAAGCCCAGCAGTCACCTTTGATGTCAGAAACACTTAGAGAATTGATTTCTGTTCCCTTAGCAATTCACATTATTGTCAGGAGAGTCCCCAAGAAGCAGTAATATATTTAGTATACTTCCAGTATGCATGACACACATAACACTTAAGAGTCTATTGCCTTTTCAGAAACAATCACCAAGACCCATGATATGTTATCAAGAAATATCCTCCAGGTCTTTCTAATATATTTGAATGGCTTCCAGATTCTACAGACCCAGTCATTCTCAACAGACTTTCTTGAGTAAAGAATTGAGTGGTGAAAGCCAGGCACAGTACTATACACTTGTAATCCCAGTACTTGGGAGGTTGACACAGGAGGATTGCAGGTTTGAGGCTAGCCTCAGCAACTTAGTAAGACCATGTTTCAAAATTTAAAAAAAATAGGGCAGGGGAATAGCTCACAAGTAGAACACCCCTGGGTTTAGTCCTCAGTAGCATGATAAAGAGTCAAATGGTGGAATACTAAGGCTGTAGTTACTGCCTGGATACATGGAAAGCCCAGTTCAGACAAGGGTAGAACCTAGAAGTTACACTGATGATGACAACATCCATCATTTAATAAAATCTGGGGATGTGAAGGGCTCAGTCTAAATGAGGAGGAAATAACTCTTAGATGTGAAAAGCAGCAATCTGAAACTTCCACAATGACCTCCGAGGTACAACCCAGTCCTATTTTTTTATTTATTTTGAAACAGATTCTCACTAAGTTGTGGAGAAACTCACTAAGTAGCTGAGGCTGACTGGGAACCTGAATCCTCCTGTCTCAGTCTCCCAAGTACTGTGATTACAAGCATGTATCACCACCCCCAACTTCTCATTTTTTTTTTTATTAACATTTAAGGAGAATTTACCATATGTAAGGCACTATTCTAGGTAGCTAGGAGATAGTGATGACATGGATGTCTCTTCCTCATCAGGGAACTATAATAATAATGTGTGTAATTTAATTTTGATATGAATCCTTCATGGAAGATATTCTTAGAATTTCTTCTTTACAGAAGAGGTAACTGAGGCTCATATGGGTTAACCGACTTGTCCTCCTTTATACAGTTATACTATGGTTTTTGTAATCACACAGCCTAGGCCTCTTGTTTTTGTTGCCTACATAAGAGCAAGGAGCTAAGATTTATTGGGTGTCAACCTTGTGCCAGTTGCTTTTCTACATACTTAGACATGCAATATAATTGCTTACAATACTACAAGGAACTATTAACATCTATATTTTATCCATAAGGAAAATAAGGCCAGGATAGGTTCAACAACTTCAAGAAGGTTATATAGCCATTAAATTGGTTGGATCACCATTCAACTCAGGTCTGCCTGTCCCTTAAGATGTACTTATATCCTGTTGTACATTATAAAAGTTAACACATAAAGTGTCTCAAAAATTAAGTGTAGTGTTTGCTTCAGTGCAATCTTTATTGTGGGAGGAAGTATATGGTGTTTCAAATATGTAAAATTATAGTGAAGTTTTTCTTTCAATGTCTTTGAGCATCTATAAGCATATCTATTAATTACACAGGATATATTCTGTGATGGACAAATTCTCTAATTCTGCATAAGATACAAATGGTTGTGTTTTAGACATTTACAACTGTCTATAAAATGTGAAACATCATAACAATTAAGTTCAAATATCAGAATGGCTTTTTGAGGAATGACTTGATTAATAAACTCAACAATGGGAGAAATTGATCTTCAATGAAATTTGAATGTATTAAATGTAGTCATTTATGGAGTTTGTTTTTGCCATTACTTTTCAAAGATATTTTGAGTTTCTTCCTCAGTTAAATATATCAGTTAGTATATTTATAGAATAGAATAATTAGTTTACTTATAACTTTCCCCATCTGATCTATATTGTTCTATAATTTAAGAAAGAAGTAGGATTTCTGTGTGCATGTGTGTGCACATACACAAAAATCTGGAACAAGATGTATTTGGTAGGAAAAGTCAAACTTAAAAAAAAATAGTAAACAATGTACGCTGAGTGTGGTGGTGCACATTTGTAATCCCACTACTTGGATTACAAGTAGAAGGATTGCAAGTTTGAGAACAGTCTCAGTAACTTGGGGTTACCCTTAGTAAATTGGCCAGGTCCTATCTCAAAATGAAAATAAAAAGGGCTGGAAGTGTAGCTCAGAGGTAGAATGTGCCTGGGTTCAATCTCTAGTACAGAAAAATAAATAAATAAATAAATAAACCAATAAACAAACAAATAAATAAAATGCAAAAATAAGTAAATAATAAAGTGAACTATAGATAGAAGAGGTGATGGGACAAAAACGGAAGCTAGATTTCTCTGAGTAAACCTTGTTTTGAAGATTTGACTTTAGAAATACAAGCATATTCAATGCAATTGTAACAACATCAAATTTTAATTTTTGAAAATTGAAGGAAAACTTATTTGATGGTAAATCTATGTAGAAAAAATTTATTGTAAGTGACTTAAAATATAGAAGTTTATATATTTACAATGAGGTGTATACTATAGACAAAAAGAAACAGAAAAAAACACAATTTTTTTGTTGTGGTACTGGGGATTGAACTCAGGGGCTTTCTACCTCTGAGCTATACCCCAGCCCTATTTTTTATTCTTTATTTTGAAACCGAGTCTCACTAAGTTGCGGAGTGCCTCACTAGGTAGCTGAGGCTGGCCGCGAACCCAGATCCTCCCGTCTCAGTCTCCTGAATGCTGGGATTACAAGCGTGCGCCACCACGCCCGGCCACAATTGTTTTTAAGTCATATTTGGGGGGTAATGCTGAGACTATTGTTTAAAGAGATCAGGATTCAATTTGAGAAGTCTTCTACCAGTCCAAAAAAACCACAATGGCTCAATATATGCATACCTAAGAATACTAACTGCAGTGAGCCGGGCGTGGTGGTGCACGCTTGTAATCCCAGCATTCGCTTGTAATCCCAGCATTCGCTTGTAATCCCAGCATTCGGGAGGCTGAGACTGGAGAATCCGGGTTCAGAGCCAGCCTTAGCTACTTAGTGAGGCACTCCACAACTTAGTGAGACTCGGTTTCAAAATAAAGAATAAAAAATAGGGCTGGGGGTGTAGCTCGGAGGTAGAATGCCCCTGAGTTCAATCCCCAGTACCGCAAA